>VMDO01023147.1:0-32186 GCA_007922755.1 Pedetes capensis
TATATATATATATATATCCAAGAATAAAGAAAAATACACACACATACACATAAACACACACACATATTTGCTTTACTATTTTGGTATTAAACTATTTTCATAAAGAATTGATGGTAAAAGTAGATGAGTTTTTTATATCTTAATGGCTTAATTTGGCAAAATACATTTTAGTAACTTTCTGCCAGTCTCTATTTTGCTCTATTTTCTGATAAAGGAAATTAAGAAGGTTGAAAAGTATGAACTTAATTAACTTAGCCAGCCTGCAAACCTACTTTGACCTGAATTGCTTAGAAAGTGGCTACCAACCACTACAGTTTTATTTCCATTCTAAAGAAAAAATAATAATCATATCCCTAACATGCTTATTAATGGTTTCTATATATCTTTAATATGCTGTTATCATATATTCCTAATTTTCCATTCTGCAATATATTAGGAAAATATTAAGTTTATAATTTATAGTATGTATATTATGAATATATTATCATATAGCATAATTATGTTGATTATTCCACTATTGACACACTTAGGATATTTGCACATTTTTCTAATGAAATTTCTGTCAATATCTTATTACATATATACTATTGCACATATGCAAAATATTTATAAAGTATATTTTAAAATATTCTTTAGAGTGGTTAATATTTTCAAAAAGTCAGAATTATTTTTCATATTAGCAGAAATTTATTAAAGTTCTTGTTTCCTGCCTACCTGCAAAATATATCACTAAGATCTGTTATTTCTAAAAATCCAATAGAAAAAAATCACATGTTAAAAAATGCATCTCTTTGTAATTTCCATATTTGGGTAGTTATAGTGTTTCCTCTGAGAACTACATGTTCATACTTCCATATTCTGATTATTTTTCTTATTCTTATTTTTGTCTTGGTTGTTCTTATGCGAAAATGAATGTTTAAGAGATTTACTGCTTGCCCTAAGATGATACACAGTGGAAATATAGTGCAAAAGCCAGACCTAGCCCAAGCAGTTTGACTTCATCTTCAAAATTCTTACCCACATTGCCATGACATCACCAGACTGCTGGGCTGGTGAAAGTTGAAAAGAAGAGATAAAAGAACAACTAAGACATTCAATGAAATAAAGATTAGGTTTTAAAATAAGTTCTAGGTGCAGCCATTTGGTCATAAATTTAGATAGGAAATGGTGAAATTAAAGACTAATTGATGCACATATTCTGAGGGGTTGTGTTATATTAAAAGTCATCAGAAATAAGAAAATACATAAACCTGGGAAAGTAGGCTCAAGTTTTAGTAAGTTGTTGTGGCGTTTGTTTGTTTTTCTTGCACAAAATTCTATGCAACCCAGGAAGGCATGGTTGTTGTTGTTAGGTGCCATCGAGTTGGTATCCGACTCATAGCGACCCTCACAGGGTTTTCAATGGCTGACTGTTTCGGGATTGCCTTGGGAGTAGATTGCCAGGCCCTTCTCCCATTTTTGTGGTGCTGGGAATTGAACTCGGGGCCTCAGAGACTGCAGTGCAGTGCTCTACCAACTGAGCTAAATCCCAGCCCCCCATAAAGACGTAGCTGATCATCATATTCACATGCCGCAGACCCTTGTGACATGGTCCTGCTGAAGAGCTGCTCCTCTTCTGTGGGTCTATTGTCACTTCCTTAGCATGTTACTCATCCGATAAATCCATTCATTACTTTCTTGTGGGAAGATTTCATATTCTGTGGTTTGTCTGTATGTTTTAAAAAGAGAGACAAAAGGATTTTAAATTTTCAGGCTGGTTCATATCTTACATTTGGTGACATCCAAGCCAAATGATTTAACCTTTAGAAAGTGTTAACCAAGAACTGGACAGTGTTGGAAAGAAACTCTAACTGATGAGTCAACCAGCACATGGGTGGGGTCTAGGAGGCTACACCCAAAGACCCTAATTGGAACGAAAAAGCAAAAGGAAATTGTAGCAAAACAAGAGGCACTTTGCCAGAGAAGGAGCCTAACTACCACTAGTGAAAAACATGCCCTTTTGTCCTCCAACTAATGCACATCTTTAAACACAGTGTTTGGTTTTCACTTCCTTATTCTTTTCTTTTTATTAGCCTGGAAGTTTATACATTTTTTCCACACTGGTACTAGTTGTATTTAAATTTATAATAAAGTTGTATGTTGTTGTTGTTGTTGTTGTTGTTGTTAGGTGCCTTCGAGTTGAGTCCAACTCACAGCAACCCTATGTACAGGAGATTGAAACCTCCCCAATTCTGTGCCAGGTCCATGATCTAATTTATGCTTAAGCTTATTGTTGCAGTCACTGTGTCAATCCATCTAGTGGAAGGTTTTCCTTTTTTTCGTTGACCTGCCACTCTTCCAAACATGATGTCCTTCTCCAGAGATTGGTCCTTCCTGACTACATGTTCAAAATACATAACACACAGTGTAGCCAACCTTACTTCCAAGGAGCACTCTGGTTGCACTTCTTCTAGGACAGATCTGTTGGTTCTTTAGGCAGTCCATAGTATATTCACTGATTGTCTCCAGCACCATGATTCAAAAGCATCAGTTCTTTTCCTATTTCCCCTGTCCAGTGTTCAGCTTTTACAACCATATGTAACTGAAAATACCATGGCATAAGTTGTATATACAGCTTAACAAAAAAATGTTTTTCCAAACTATAAAAGTATTTTTTGTTGTTGTTGTTGCTGTTGTTAGGTGCGATGGAGTCAGATCTGACTCACAGAGACGCTAAGCACAGCAGAAAGAAACATCACCCAGCACTGTGCCATGCGCAGGATCTTTTTATGTTTGAGGCCATTGTTACTATTTTCTTCTCATTTTGAGTCATGCCACATCAGCAAAAGGAGGTTTCAGTGACCTGACTCTATTCCTGTCATTAAGGTCAGCTCTACTTTGAGGAGGCAACTCTTCCTCAGTTGTCTCTTGAATGCCTTCCAGCCTGGGGGGCTCATTTTCTAACACTATATCTGACAGTGCCTCTCTGCTATTCATAGAGTTTTCAATAGCTAATTGTTTTGGGAGTGGGATGCCAGGTCCTTCTCCCTAGTCTGTCAGTCTGGAAGCTCAGCTGAAACCTGGCCACCATAGGTTGCCCTGCTGGTATTTGAAATACCAGTGGTATAACTTTCAGCATTACAGCAACATGCAGGTCCCCACAGCATAACAAGCTGATAGACACATAGGGGAGAAAGATATTAGAATATTTTAATGTCACTAAATTCTGTTTTGGGGCTGGGATTTAGCTCATTTGGTAGAGCGCTGCACTGCAGTCTCTGAGGTCCTGAGTTCGATTCCCAGCACCACAAAAATGGGAGAAGGACCTGGCAATCCACTCCCAAGGCAATCCCGAAACAGTCTGCCATTGAAAACCCTATGAGGGTCGCTATGAGTCGGATACCGACTCGACGGCACCTAACAACAACAACAACAACAAATTCTGTTTTATAACCTTTGTATGAAAATTAGATATTATATTTGTGATTATGATTGTTTTGTGTAATAACCTTTATTATGACCTTATTTTATACTCCCTTAAATACATTTTTATACTCCCTTAAATATATATTCTGTGCATAGCACAGAAGTACAGACACAGTGCCAGGCACGGCACATTGCTGGAGAGTATTTTGTTCTTTTGTGCATAGAGTTGCTATGAGTCATACCTGATTCAACGGCACCTAACAGCAATAACATCTTTATTTGAGTAGAAAATATGCAATTAAATTTCAGATATGTCCATTACTTCATTATTATGGCTCCTTCTGGAATATGTATAGTATTATTAATGCAGATACATATTTCCTTCATGTTTTGTGATCTTTTAGTCCATATTTATTGCATTATTTCCTTAAATCTATCTTCAAATTACTCTTTTCAACTGTGTCTAAATTGATGTATAATCTAGTTATTAAATTTTTAAGTTTTAAGCATCGCTTTTGTCCCAGATTTTGTCATGTAATATCATAGCTTAATCTTGGTCCTGTTTGCTAGTTCCCTATATATTTATTATGAATGTTGTTGTTGTTGTTAGGTGCTGTTGAGTTGGTATCTGACTCATAATGACCCTACATACAACAGATGAAACACTATTGTCAGTGCTTCTCTGCTGTTATAGGGTTTTCAATGGTGGATTGATTTTTTTGGAGTGTGTTGCCAGGTCCGTCTCCCAAGCCTACAGCACCTGGTGTTCCCAGGTGGTCTCCCATCCAAGTACTAACCAGGCCCGACTCTGAAGGGATCAGATGCCACAGGGCTACAGCTACAGGCTTATTATGTATGAGTCTTTAAAACTTTATCTTTAAATTCTGACTTCAAAGTTCATTTCCCAGTGGTGATTTGTGTTTGTTTCTCTAGGATCATGTAGGCATTCCTACCATCTTGGGACTTTTTGTTATCTTTTTTTGTACCAAATTGAACTCAGGGCCTCATGCATATATGTTGTTGTTGTTAGGTGCCATCGAGTCATGTCTGACTCATAGCGACCCTCAAAGGGTTTTCACTGGCAGATTGTTTCAGGATTGCCTTGGGAGTGGGTTGCCAAGTCCTTCTCCCATTTTTGCAGTGCTGGGAATTGAACTCAGGACCTCAGAGACTGCAGCGCAGAGCTCTACCAACTGAGCTAAATCCCAGCCCCTCATGCATATATATATGCTATGTAAATGCTCTACCACTGACCTGCACATCCAGCCTCCATTTTTTACTTTTATTTTATTACTTAAAAATAAGAAAACAAGATCTCACTAAGTTGTCCAGGCTTCCTCTGGCTTCAAAGTCACAATTCTGCTACTTCAGTCTCCCAAGTTGCCGATATTACAGGTGTGCACCAGAGATGCCCAGCTATCTGGGGACCTTTCAATGTGAATAGTCTGTTTGTCATACTTTCAGTTTGTGAAGGCATTTTGAGATATACTTGCTTATATTATTTTTCTAAAATATACTTTAAATATAAAATTAAAAAATGAAGACTTGAAAGACTGAGTAATGAAAGTGGAACTGCCAACATATTTTAGAAATTTAGGAACTACTAACTTTAAGGCACTGGCACAAGAAGAGACATGTAAGATCAATAAAATAATGCGGAGTTAAGCCTTAGACTAAAATAGATATAGAAATGAAAAGCAGAATTCCAATATAATGTAGAAAAAGTGAATTTCATTATAATGATGTTATAAGGATTGGCTGATCATATGGAAAAATGTGCCAGATCTACATAGGCCAAAAACAAATTCCACATGTATCCAATGATTAGCATAAAATATTAAGACATAATCAATATCATAGAATAAGGGAAGGTTTTTCTAAGCATGTTAAAATATTAAAACCCAGATTTCAGAGAAGAAATCTTTATTTATGTATTAAAAAAAGATAAAAAGGACAAAAGAAAAAATAATGAGAGCTAATGAAGTGATAGAAGCTAAAGATACTAGTGAAGTTTAGAAGAAAATAAGATAAGTAAATAAAGAAGGTATGAAAAAGAGACGGAGAAGAAATGACTGGGAAATAGGAAAAGAGTTTGGAAAGAAAAGAGAAGAGGAAGGAACGTAAACATTAACAGACAAAATAAGGAAATCTAGCAAATATATAATCCTGATGATTTCCCAAGTGTGGGAAGCGTTCCCACTGTTAGACTAAGATTGTCAACTCCATAAAATTGTTAATCACACTCACATTTCTCATCATTGGACCATGAATATTTGGCATATATCATGCTACAAAATTTGCACTGTTTGCAACATTTGTAGAAAAAGAAAATAAGTAGAATTAAAATAAAGTGAGTAATCCCAAAGAAATAGAATGGAGAAGGGAAACAAATAGGCATCTCATAAAAGATAGAATACAAAGAGCCCATAGATACTTGAAAATTTACTAAAAATTGTTAATAATTGAACAAATAAAAAACCCGTGAAAATTGATTTCATTTTTCATAGTAAGATTCCTGAAGAGTTTGAACTTTAAAATATAGGAATTTGAAAAATTAAAAAACATTTTTTATTAGGAAGAAGATCAAAAAGCTTAAATCACCACATCAACTTTCTATGTTTTAAGGTCTTAATGTCTTTGACAAGTGATATTAATAAATTAAATAAAGCAAAATTTTAAAAGATTAAAAATGAAATATATTTTATTTATAAAGAAATGACTTTCCACTCACAAAACTAAATGATCAGAAGAAATAAGAGATGATTTTTGGTTAAAAGTGTAACATAAAAAAATAAATTATTTCCTATACACTAAGAGAAAATAAGGGAATATATTTTTTAAGTGATAGCTTTAAAAGAATAAAATGTTTCAAGCAATGACTTCAAAATCTTTAAATAGAAATTAATGAGAGAAAAAAGAAAACTATCTAAATCAATAGATACCCTATTTATTCAAGGAAAGGGTACTTGAATTTTAACATATATAAATTACATCGTGTTTTGTACATTATATTTCTTGTGGGTCTGACATTTTTGCTCAATGTTATAACTTTATATGTAATATTATAATTAAATATAAATATGAATCAATATTATTGCCTATAGTTCATTCATTTTCATTGCCAAATATAGATATTTAGCATATTGGGATTCTTTCCAGTTTCATTTTTAATGAACAGTACTGTTAGAAAGGGCTGGGGTTTAGCTCAGTCTGTAGAATGCTGCTCCACACTCTCTGAGGACCTGGGTTCCATCCCCAGTCCTATAAAAGCAGGAGAAAGATATGGTAGTCCACTCCTGAAGCAATCCCAAAAGAATCAAACATTGAAAACCCTATGAGGGTCACTATCAGTTGGACCCAACTCCATGAGACATAACAACAACAGTAAGTACTTTTAGTGTCCCTCCAAAAATATTCTCCTCCCAAGTTGATAAAGAAGCAGTCCTCCAGTATTAGAAGTTATTTGTTATTTTGCCTCGATATATAGGCTCATTCATTTGTATAAGGGATGAGGTAGAGCTGTAAGGTAATTTATGTTGCAATATATGTTAGTTGTTGTCTCAGTTTCATTTATTTTAAACACTATCCTTGATCTTTCATTTAAAGGCTGCTTTCAAATGTTCACATATGTGTCAGTAATTCTCCAGCGTGAAGATTTTAAGGCTTAAATGGCCTTTTTACGTTCATACCTCCCATCTGCAAATCAAATGAAGGGGCCAATGAGGGAAGGAAATCTGGATTTCTAAATTAAGTACAGCCAGTAGATGAGTGGGAACATGTATGTCCGTGTTTTCTTAACATACCACTTTAATAAACTTAATAAAATTTATAAATTTCTCTTTATTCAAAGAAATCTTAAAAGCATAAAAGGTAAGTCACAAATGGAATGAAAACATTTTGTTATGCAAAGTATATTTTACTGACTACTTGCTATGTATCAGGCACTTTTCTGGACATCACAGATGGATGAGTCAACATATAAGAATAAAGTCCATTTTTGTGGAGTTTAAATTCCCTCTGTTTCCTTCTTTCCTACAATAACAGAAAAAATTGATTCTAGTATATACACAGTGAACACCTACAAATTAATAGGACAAAAGAAAAACAGGCAATATAGATGAATGGATGGTTCTAGATGAGAAAAGCCAGATGATTTAATAGGTACCTGAAAAGCAATTTGAACACAATTATAATTAGTAATAATGCATTTTTTTTTGGTACTTGAGAATTGAACCCAGGACTCTGCACATACTTTGCAAGTGCTCTACCACTGAACTGCATCCCCAGCCCATTTTGTATTATTTTATTTTGAGACAGGGTCTCACTAAATTACATAGGCTGCCTCTGGCCTTGGACTTGTGATCTTCCTGCCTCAGCCTCTCTAGTCACTAGGATAACAGGTGTCTGCCACCACTTCTGGCAGTAACATGAATGTTAAAATCAAACTAAGATGCTGCTTTATGATAATCACATAGAGAAAGCATCTAATAAATCTTTGGGCAAAGCCCAGATGGCACTATTTTAAATTTTTTTTTATTTATTAGAAATTTTTAATGTACATCATAATGTGATTCATTTTGACATGCTTTTCATTGTGACAATTTTCATATATGCAATTTGATAAACATTATTCATATAGGTTACCCCATACCCTCCCTTATGTTCCCCCCCTCCCCCCTTCCCTTCTAAGTTTCCCATCCAAGTCTTCTCTATCTTTTACTATGTAGTATTTTCCTATATGTTCTTGGGTTCCATTTCTGTTTAAGATAGAAACTTTTCCTGTAGTAGTCTTTGTTTTTATCTTGTTAGAACAATTACATGCAATTTTTTTTCAGTCCATTCTCAAACGTGTTTTTGTAGCAAGAAAACAACCATATATAACATAGAAATAAATGAGTGAGGCTGTGTTCTAATAAAACTTCAGAGAAATAGTCTGCTGGCCAGATTTTTTCTGGAGGCCATAACTTGCTGACCCCTGATCTAGGCAAATATACAGAAAAGGTAGTTGGTGAGTTCAGATATCTAACACCCAACATTCAACCAATGACCCTAACTGTATTCTCACAACTTACTCCCTTTATACCAACCAATATCAAACTGGCCTTAGTTTTTGAAAAAATAATATGCCTTCAGATTTCTCTTGCACAGATTCCCCTCCTATCATCATGAAGCACCATGCTCTCATTCTAACAAGGAGAGACTGTACTGTCTCCACATTTGCTTCTAATAATATTGTCATTGCTCTTAGGATGGTCAGGGTGGTGACCAAACAAAGTTAACATGGTTCATGAAAAGTTGGCTCTTTGGCTGGGCCCTGTGGTACATGCCTATAATGCCAGCGACTCGGGAGGCTGAGGCAGGAGGATCACAGATTCGAGGCTAGAGGCATCTTGTGCAATTTAGCAAGACCCTGTGACAAAAATTGAAAAGAAATTTAATAAGGGGCTAGGGCTGCGGTTTAGTGGTGGAACATGCTATGAGACCCTTGGTTCAACAAACACCCTAGTAGTGAATAAATAAAAAGCAAAGCTTTTTGTCTCTTGAACCCAGTCCTATTTCCTTTCCCCTCCTCTGTGCTTATCCCTATATAACCACCTTTCATCCATATACAACTCGGGGCCCAGGGAGAGTGTTACTTTTGGATAGCTCCTAAATAAGCCTGGGTGCCAAGACCTCAGAATGCACATTCATCTGCTGTTCTTGAACAAGGCAAGTCACATAACTCTGCTTAGAAGCCAGGAGCTTTTTGGCCATATTTCCCAAAAAGAAATGACCACAGAAAGAATTTCCCACATTCTGAGGTCTTTGTATTTCTAGTTCTTCCAGACTTGGCTCTTCATCCTTTCCTGAAGCTTTCCTTGATTTCCCATCACAGGGCATTATGAAATGCAAAGGCAGTTCAGAAAGGAAGGAGTATTTGAGACCACATCATTCTATTAGCCTGGGAAAGGGGCACCAGTAGGCTCAGGTGTCTCCTTTCAATACAATTCCTTTCTGAATTTGAGCACAAGGGTTTGCCATCCTTGGACGCCTGTATCCATGGCACTTGCCAAGATGAATGAGTTAAAATTTGGCAGCTTCTAGATTTAAAGTCTCCCAAAGCAAAATCTCTATAAAGGAGACACTAAGAAGTGGGAACATTGGTAATTTATCCCTTGCACTTTACTAAACAACCCTGAGAAAAAGTTGTGGGTTTTTTTGTTTGTATTTTTTGCTTTTGTTTTGTTTTGTAGGAGAGTAAGAAAAAATACTTTCTCAGCTCCCCTGGTTTGTTCTCACACCTTCTTTTCTGATTTGGAGTTTTTGTTTATTCTTATAGTACTGCATTTGACCAAGTTCATAAAGTACTGTGATTATGTATTCAACTAATATCGACTTTTTGTAGTTTAGAATCATTAAGTGATTTGAATTGACTATGTGAATCTCCACATATTTTAAATGTTGTTCAAAGTGCCTCTAATAGAAGACAAGCAGTTTACTTTATTCAAAAGGTCATAAATGAAGCAATATTCTGAAGATTTTATTGGAGAAGCATTGGCCCTGCATTAAAGCCTCCCGCTTGATTAAATCAAATGCATCTGAATCATCTAGCATAATCTCCATTAATTAAAGTCATTTATTAAGGACCTTTACATTTGCAAAATCCCATCTCAGAAGCCCCTATATGGATTTTTAGTCGCATAAATGAGAATTTTAACCTGAGCAAGTTGACATTTCCAAAGAGCTGTCACAATCATAATCCTTAATTACCATTTTCACTCACTCTGTTTTCTTCCCTCCTTCTCTTTCACAGTCTCTCCCTTCCCACTTTCTATGAGAGTCATTACTTGTATCCACAAATATTTCTGGTTCTTCTCCTCTCTGGACATGTGATGTGTTTCACTTCTTGGCCTTTTGATAATTACACTCGTCCCTGTGTCCAGTTCTGGCCAATGAAATATGAGGAGCATTGTGCTGAGAAATCATCTAAGCATCATTATGAGCACTAACTATGACTTATGTAGGCCACAGTCAAGATGGGAAGATAAGTTCAAAACCCATGGGCAATTGACCAATGAATCTAATTAATTCATAGGACAGTAATGAATTCATATTCTAATTAGTTCATACGAAGCCCCAGAATGCAGCAGTACACAGAGGAGAGACATCCCAGTGAGTCCTAGCATAGCTGCAGCTTAGCTGAGAAATAGAAAGCAGCAAAATAAATGGGAGAGAATGGTGAATGGGAAGTCCTGGCATTGTGAAATACCCCTGGCTTTTATTCCTTTAACTGAATCCTTCCATTTAACTGCTCATTTATTCCTATATTCTGTGTACCTAGTTTGTTTTAGATATTCTAAGGTAAGATCCTTGCTTTCATAGATTGTGAAATAAAAGAATAAACATGTAGTCATATATTGTGATAAGTAATATGTTGTTGACATTGTACAAACTGTCCAACCTGTTTTGAAAAAGCTGCTCAGAGAATTGGCATGAAAGCTATAGCTCTAGTGTAAAGAGGAAGTCGGCTGTATGAAGAGCCAAGGGAGAGATCAGAGGTAATGGCCGTAAGGTAGGAAGAATCTGGGGTTGAGAAAGTTAGGGCAACTGAAACATTGTGAGAAAAGTAAAAATAGGAATAAGAAGATAGGCAAAAATGCAGTAGCCAGATGTATTCAGAATCACGTAGGACACCCAAGCCGAAGTAAAGATGTTTATTTTATTTTATTTTATTTTTTTATTAGAAATTTTTAATGTACATCATAATGTGATTCATTTTGACATTTTAAAGGTAAAGGGAATCTTTGTGACCTAACGTAAGGTCACAAAGCCTCTGAAACGCAGTTTCTGCACATTAAAGATGGAAAAAGAAGAAAAAGCACCTTCTACATAATCAACATAAGAATTAAATAAAACAACACATGTAAAATCTTAGTATAGCACCAAATCATTTCAAAACAAAACAAAACCATCAATATCAGAACCTCATTGTTTTCCATAGTAAACATGGCCTTTCTATAATCCTAGGGTAACTTAGAAAGCTGATCTAGTTTGTGTGGAAACATCTTAGAGGATTTTTAAATTTGTATTTATTTTATTTTTTGGCTGTAAGACATTAACTTTGGTTGTCAAGTTGCTCAGGCGATAGATAATGAAAAATGTCTCTACGAATACTTTAAACACTAAAATGTTACTGTATTTTTGATTACTCTTTTTAAGTTACTTTAGTGCCATATACAAAACAAACAAACAAACAAATAAATAAACGTGAATTTTCCATATTTATTTCAGTTAATATTCAATGATTTGTAAGATCAGCAAATTCCTCATTGTTGTTGTTGTTGTTAGGTGCCATCAAGTTGGTATCTGACTCATAGAGACCCTATCTACAATGAGTGAAACACTATTGTCAGTGCTCCTCTCCTATTCATAGGGTTAGTAAAATAGAAACTTAAATTTTATGGTGATGAAGGTTCATTGGTTAAAGGTAGGAAAGATATGAAAGGATGTAGAATAAGAGCTGTATGCTAAAGGACTCTGAGCAATGAATACAAAATAGGAAGAAAAAGAAAACATCATTCAAATATATGATCATTTGATATTTTCAAAGCCATTGTGGTACATGGAAATAATATTAAAGAATGGACCCAGACATACTTGCAAAATTTCCAGTTCTCAAAATCCATTTCTTTTTGTGTATTAACACAATTTCTCCATAGAATACCATTGTTATTTTTCAATAAGGCTTTGCTACAAATCCACTGTGGAATTTGACAGCTGACATTTAAACCCTCTCAGCCCTAGTTTCATTACACGCGAAATGAGAATGTTGGATGAAATGATCTCTAATGTCATAAAAATTAGGTCTCTAATTTTATTATTCCCAGAGAGATATGTTATGCTGCAGTTTAATTTGGAAAGTAATTTGACAGTCAGTTTTCTTTGTTGCCATCTTATCATTATTATGGAAATCTGAAGAAAAAAATGGCAAGCATAAGTGATAATAGTAACAAAAACCAAAATTCTCCATATAAAATGCAAAGATTTGTTCTCATCTTCTCCTTTTTCTCCCCATTGTCTTTAACCTCCTATTCTTTTTCTTCCTTATTTTCCTTCTTGCTTTTCCTTATTGTCATCAGTTATAAAATTCTAAATACAAAATTTCCATTGCATAGAAAAACGTTAGAGCCAATTCACATCTTTTGGAAATGTATAAGCTAAAACCCAAAGTGGGACATACTTTTCTGTCTTTAATACATGCAGGCAGTTGTAGATCTGTCTTTATTAATACTCAAGGAGTATCTGACTGGTTTACCCAGAAATCTTTCCCATCAATTCCATTTTAATCATTATTTACACCGCAGCTCAGATAGAGCTCCTGCCAAAGGCTTTGAGCATGTTCCCAAAGCCTCTCTTGGTATGTGTTCCTCAGGAGATACCCCTTATCACCTAACATAAAATCTTATGCATGGAAAGGTTTCTCAATGAATATCTAAATAGGTAAATCTTTTACAAATGGAAACCACTGAAAACACATATTTTGATGATTACAGAGCACTGGGTCATAAATATTACACTTAATATTTATATAAATAAAAGTAGATATCAATTGGCCTTCAGCCATACCACTGTGGCTTCTGATCCCATCAGATCTCAGAAGCTAAGCAGGGTCAGGCCTGGTTAGTACTTGGATGGGAGACAACCTGGGAACACCAGTTGCTGTAGGCTTGGGAGAAGGACCTGGCAACCCACTTTCAAAACTCAATCAGCCACTGAAAACCCTACGAATAGCAGAGAAGCACAACAATAGTGTTAAGTTTGTTGTACATAGGATTGCTATGAGTCAGATACTGACTTGATGGTACCTACCAAGAAGATATCAAATGAGAATAAAATTTTAGATTATGGAGCCTGTGATGGGTATGAATGATGTCCATTCTTTTCTACTTTCACTTATGTTATTTCTTACCTCCCTCATATAAAATACCCTTTGGTATTTTATATGGCTTCCCTCATATAAAATACCCTTTGACAATTGACATTTGGTCAAATGTCCTATGCTCAAATGCCTTCTCAAAGTCTAATTGGATCATCTATTTTATTTTATTTTGAACCCTATTATTTTCTTTAGAATGAGATTTTTCTTAACATATTATAGAAAGTATGTAAGAATAGTTCTATAATATCTATTATTATTGTTAATTTTATTGACACATGTATCAACAGTGCTTACAGAAATCTTAAGCACGTAAAAAGCTTTCAACAGACAGCCTTTGAATGAAAGAGCAAATGTTCCACTTTCAGAAGAAAACTTTTCTTAAAGAAGGTGCTGGGATTCTTCACACTTAAATCTGAAAAATATACTAACAATTTAGAGAACTGAATAGAAAATAGCAACTTTTTATTTGAATCTCCTGAGACTATTCTTTAAGTAGTATAAGTTTTATTTCTGCTGATTGTAAGTAAGAGTCCTTAATGACTAAAATTTTTTGGTTCTAAAGGAGAGATTGATCAACTCAATGTGATCTCCTTAGTTAAGGCTTTCTAAAACTTCCCAGTCAGATTCCTTGTACTGACTGCAGATCCCCTGCAGTTACATTTTATCTTTCTCCTTTGCACTTACTATGTGTTCATTTCTAAAATATAGTTAAATATGTACATGTTTTTTCTCCACTATGAATTATTAATATTGGTATGTCAATACTTTTCACGGTATTGGATGCATTTTGTAGGTACTCAAGTTTTTGTTAGATGAATACATGACTGCCGGTGAAACGTGTCAAAATATTTTCAGTCCTTAGTTAATATTGTTGTTGTTAGGTACCATAGAGTCCTGTATGACTCATAGCAACCCTTCTAGGGTTTTCAATGGCTGATTGTTTTCGGGATTGTTTCAGGAGTGGACTGCCACATCCTTTTCCTATCTTCCTTTAATAAGTACAATTAATGCTCCTTCATGGAAAACCATTTCTAAAATTTTTAACAGGTTAGGGAGAGATCTGATAATTTGTTAGCTTGGAAACTTTAAGCTAATTTGTCAAAAAGGGGTATTTGTTATTTTACCAATTATATCCTCATCTTTTCTCAGATTAAAACATCATATTTTATGTACTTGACTTCAATTACACTTCAGAGCCATAGTTACAGAAACAGCAATGTGATGCATGCACATGCGCGCGTGCGCACACACACACACACACACACACACACACCTCAGACATGTAGATGAATGGAATAGAATAGAGGATCCAGAAATAAACCTATGTAGGTATAGCCACCTGATATTTGACAAAGGTGCCAAAAGTTAAGTTAGAGAAAAGACAGTCACTTCAATAAATGGTATGCAGAAATCTGGATATCCTCATGTAGAAGATTGAAACTAGATCCCTCTCTCTCATCCTGTACAAAAATCAGTTCAAAATGGATGAAAGGCCTTAATATAAGACCTGAGCCTTTGAGGCTGCTAGAGGAAAATATAGGGAAAGCTCTCCAAGGCATAGGCACAGGCAAGGATTTTGTGAAAAGGGACCAAAAAGCTCAGAAAATAATAGCAAGAATTCACAAATGGGATTGTATGAAATTAAAAATCTCTGCATAGCAAAGGACACAATTAACAGTATGAAGAGATAGCTTACAGAATGAGAAAAAATCATTGCCAGCTATACATCAGACAGGGAATTAATATCAAGAATATAAAAAGAACAAAAAATTAAACACCCAAAAGCAAAATTCTCAATCAAAAAATGCACAAATGAATTGAGCAAAGTTCTCAAAAGAAGAAACACAGATGGCCAATAATCATATGGAAAAATGTTCAACATACTTAGTCATGAAGGAAATGCAAATCAAAACTCCACTGAGATACTCTCTCACTCTAATTAGAATGGTTAACATCAACAAAATAAACAACAAATGCTGTTGAGGATGTGAGGAGAAAGGGATGCTTATACACTGATGGGAATGTAAATTAGTGCAGCCACTATAGAAATCAATATGAAGGTTCCTGAAAAAAGAAAAACTAGAACTACTATATGACCCAGATATACCACTCCTGGGTATATATACAAAGGAATACAAGTCAACATATCATAGAGATACTTGCTCATCCATGTTTATTGAGGTGCTATTCACAATAGCTAAACTAAGGCTGGGAGTCAACCTGGGTGCACAGCAACTGTGATGGCATAAAGAAGATATGGTGTGTATATAATATGGAGTTTTATTTAGCCACAAAGAAGGATAAAATTATGACATTTGCAGGAAAATGGATAAAACTAGAGATCATCATTTTCAGTGAAATAAGTCAGACTCAGAAAGACAAACATCACATTTTCTCTCACATGTGGACACTAGATTTCATATATATATATATATATGTATATATATATATATATATATATATATATCTCCTATATTTTAATATATGTTATGAAAGTGAAAGGGGGCTGTGGAGAGGGAGAAAAGGGACTAAACAGAGAGGGAAAAGGGCAACAAGAAAGGGTGATATGGGAAAGGAAGAGAAATATCAAGTGCTTTGCTCTGAAAGGAAGAATCTGGATATATACACATAAATACATATAGTATATACTTATGCACACACACAAGATATGCAAGCAGAAGGAGAGCCATTGGTGGGGAGGAAATCACCAAGGTGGGGGGTGGTCATGAGAGGGTGATGGGAAGATAAACATAAACTATCCTCAATTGTGTGTATACCATAGCGTGTGTGGAAATGTCATAATGAAATGTCATAATGTTAAGTTATAGATTAACAGCTAGGTGCAGTGGCAAGCACCTGCAATCCCAGCAACTTGGGAAGCAGAGGTAGGAAGATTGCAGGTTAGAGGCCAAGGTCTCCTGTGTAACTTACAGGTACCCTCTTTCAAGGTAAAAAGTGAAGAAGGGGCTGGGATACAGCTCAGTGGTAGAGCACATGAAAAGTATATTCAAGACCTTGGGTTCAGCCCCTTGTTGTTGTGAGGTGCCGTCAAGTCAGTATCCGACTCATAGCAACCCTCATAGGGTTTTCAATGGCTGACTGTTTCAGGATTGCCTTGGGAGTGGATTGCTGGGCCCTGCTCCCATTTTTGCGGTGCTGGGAAATGAACTTGGGACCTCAGAGACTGCAGCGCAGCGCTCTACCAACTGAGCTAAATCCCAGCCCATCAGCCCCTTAGTACTGCCAAAAAAAAAAAAAAAAAAAAAAAAAAAAAAAAAAAAAAAAAAAAAAAAAAAAAAAAAAAATTAGTTATACACTAACTTGAAAAGTAACTAATTTTTTTCAAATTAGTGTATAGCTATAATCAACACCCATGGAAGCAGCAATCAAGAAATCAAAAGATGCATTGCTCTTGGAAAAGCTGTGGCAAAAGATCGCTTTAGAGTAAAATAAAGATGTCACATTGAAGACGAAGGTGTGCCAGACCCATGCCATGGTATTTTCAGTAGCATCATATGGTTGTTGTGAAAGCTGGACATTGAACAAGGCGACAGGAAAAGAATTGATGCATTTGAATTATGGTGCTGGAGAAGATTATTGAATATACCATGGACTGCCAAAGAGCCAACAGATCTGTCCTACAAGAAGTGCAACCACAGTGCTTCTTGGAAGCAAGAATGGCCAGAGTTCATCTTACATATTTCAGACATGTAGTCAGGAGAGATCAATCCCTGAAGAAAGACATCATGTTTTGGAGAGTGGCCAGTCAATGAAGAAAAGGAAAGCCCTCCACCAGATCACCAGATGGATTGACACAGTGTCTGCAACAATGGGCTTAAACATAAATAAGATCATGTGCTTCGCATAGAATCGGCAAGTGTTTCGATCTGCTATACATAGGTCGCTCTGAGTCAGACTCAACTAGAGGGCACCTAACAACAACAGCAACTTGAAAAAACTCATAATAAAAATGAAAAAATACCATTTTATCAAGCAGAATCTCATGTTTATATTGGTTTATACATGTTATTTGGAAGAAGGACGTGGCAATCCGCTCTCAAAGCAATCCAAGAACAATCAGCAATTGAAAACACTATGAGAGTCACTATGAGTTGGACCTGACTCCACGGCACCTAACGACAACATAGATGTTATTTATCATTTTATATAACATTTTTAAGTGTGAATATGGTTCTAATTAGCAAATTTCTTGTTATGAATTGTAATAAAGAAAAATAATTTCAACTTGAGATAAAGTATATTTCTTTAATAGGTAGAATTTTATAACCCTCATATTTTGGTGAGTTTAAGTCTCATATAAATCTCTTGGAATTACATTAATCACCCTGACACTAATTTTGATGATTGGTAACCATTCAGCATAATTTTCAGCTGTGACCTTCTTCAAGTCTAGAACTTCTAGTTGATTATAGAGATGATGTATCATCTGGTATCCTTCCAACAGAAATGAAGAGTTAGACTCTAACTACTAGGATTTGGGAAGTTAGGATTGTACCATGATTCAATTGTTGTTGTTGTTAGGTGCCATCCAGTCAGTGTCTGACTCATAGTGACCCTACATACAACAGGCAAAACAGTGTAGTTAGTGCTTCTCTGCTATCCATATGGTTTTCAGTGGCTGATTGCTTTTTGGGAGTGGGTTGCCAGGTTTTTCTCCCAAGCCTACAGCACCTAGTGTTCCCAGGTGGTCTCCCATCCAAGTACTAACCAGGGCTGACCCTGCTTAGCTTCTGAGATCTGAAGCCACAGTGCTGCGATTACAGGCTGATCCTTCAACAGCAATAAAATATTGAGACTAACAGAGAGATTATCTTGGAATGTAAAATCCTAGTCAGGAGGCAGGAGGTAGGATGGGGAATGAGTGTATCAACTAGCATTATAGTTTAGCTCACTGTATATGAGATCTATTTCCCCTGTACTCATTAATATATTTGCCTACAGCCATAGCCCTGTGGCATCCAATCCCTTCAGATCTCAGAAGCTAAGCAGGGTCAGGCCTGGTTAGTACTTGGATGGAAGACCACCTGGGAACACTAGGTGCTGTAGGCTTGGGGAATGTCTTGCCTGAAAGATGTTATACAAATATAGCCTCCAAATCCACATTCTTCTCCTCTGCCTGTTAAAGTCTGCAGGCTGTGGCCGCATCAGGTTTCCCGCCCTCCAGTGAAGGTAAATAACAATCCGGATGTGCCCATATTCATGCAGAATGTGTGCTTTCCAGTCTGCTAATTCATGCTCAGTGTAGCTGAAAGCATCCTGCTATAGAGAGCTTCCTTCACCCTGAGGCCCTCAGGCTGAGAAGCCAGCCTAACATTTTGTTTTCTTTGTCTAAGCAAAATGAAAGCTTGCTAACTTAGATCAGACTGTGACAACTCTATTTCTGAAAGAATCTATTCATTACTCACTGAGCCAGTGTTAATGTGGGAAATTCCCAGGAGGTAGAGGAAAAATAAGTGCCGATTCTGTTCCTGACCAGCCTTGGATCTGGCACTTCCTCGATATATGATGCTGGGGAAGCCACTGAGCTCTTTGGGGTCCTGTGTCGTCTTCACTTTGAAATGAGAACAAAATCACCTATGGAACAAGTGTGGCTCAGCTGAAACCTGCTTTGCAATTTACTATAAATATAGAAATGTATAGTTTTACTTACCAAAATTTGGAAAATTGCAACAATAACAACATGCTTCTATAGATTAACAAGTGGATTTGAGGTAAAACAAGGTGCTTAAGAGAGAATTAAGCTCTGGATTCTGAATAAAAAGGATAAATCTTAAAAGGTATTCTACATAAATTAGGTACATAATATATATTATATTCATTACCTGATTTCTATTTTAGTTATTTTCCCTCATTACTCATGCTCATGACTTGTTTACTTGTACATGCATGGATTAGAATAACATGTAGATGCTATTTTCGCTCTTCAGAGGGACCCAGATTTTTATAAGTCAAAAAGTCCAACATTGTACAAATACAAACAAACAAAAGACAAAACAAACAAAACACAGCATTCTCATGCATGGCTGTTAGGAACAAAAACTGTTGCAGTTACCAGGTTAATTTGGCTATATGGATTAATAGATTTTGAAGTTTATATGCTTTTTGATGTAGTGGTTCCACTTGTAGGATATTATGTGAAGGCCAAAATTGAAGATAGTTTAAAAGATTTAGGGAGCAAGAGGGAGAATCACAGGATTGCTTAGAATAGAACAGGACAGAAGGTGGGAGAGAGAAAGATAGACAATACCAAAATGTTGAGATTTTTACATTAAGTAATACAGGAGTATACAAAATAACAAATAATTATGGTTGACAAAAGATGTTGTTGTTAGGAGCAGTAGAGTCAGGTCTGACTCATGGTGACCCTCATAGAGTTTGCAATGGCTGACTATTTCAGGATTATTTTGGGAGTAGGTTGCCATGTCCTTCTCCTGTTTTTGTGGTGTGAGGGATCGAACTCAGGGCCTCAGAGAGTGCACCATGACACTCTACCACCTGAGCTAAACCCTAGACACTGACAAAAAGTATGAGGGAAAAAAATAGCAGATGAACTGGAAACTTGTCAGTTAAGTCAGGAGGAATTTAGGAATTATGAAAAGTAAATTTTGAGAATCATTCTAATTAAAAATGATACAGATTTATGAGTTCACTTTGAGCACTAAGTATGCGAGTGTGTGTGTTTGTGTGTGTGTGTGTGTGTGTGTGTGTGTGTGTGTGTAGAAGACAATGGAAATGTTTCCTTGGGTCAGATTGTTTAGTGTGCAAGAAAAATAAGATTGAATTGCATTGATTAAATGTAATGAATGATAGCATGCTCATTAGATAGGAACATTTCACAAAGCAACAAATCCTAATGGTTTCAGAAACCATTAGGAAACATTAGGAAAATGTGAAACAATTCACAGAGTGGAAACTGACCACTGATTCTCTGTCGGTAGATGAAATGCTACCTATAGCTCTCTCTCTCTCTCTCATTGTCTCTGCAAAACCAGAAGAAATTGGGCACTTCTAGAAAACTGAAGTGGCTCTTAAGATTGAAAACCCAAAAAATGGTTATTAAGTAGGAAACTGGAATAGTATTTCTTTCTGGCAAGATGGGTGTCACATTCCAAAAGAAGGGCAGTACAAATATACCAAAAGGAAATGAAATATGAAAACACTGAGGATCATGATGACTGAAGAGAGTTATGAACTAAGAAAGCTCCCATGTGGAACTCCTCTAAGGATTTAGACATGAGATTTTTAATTTAATTTAATTTAATTTTTTACTTTGTGAGTTTTAAGAAAGTAAGATAATTACACAAGTGGCCTGATATTTATTACCTTCTCTTATCCTCCTAGTATTATTATTTGGGCTTTCAATAAAACATTACTTAGATTATAGAATCCTATATATATATTTAATGCAGGGAAGGAGAAGAAAATTAAATTCAAAATTGATTAAATGATGACCATGACCTCTTCTGTAATCCTATGCTGGACATCAGTAGTGTTTTGTTGTCAGCTAAAGTATTTGTAACTAATACTTCTTTTCTTTTTTCTTTTTAATGGTACAGGGGGTTGAAATGAGGGCCTTGCTCTTGCATGCTTTGTAAGTGCTGTACAACTGAGCTGCACTCTCAGCCCATTTTTTTTTTTTTTTTTTTTTTTTTTTACTTTTTGAGACAGGGTCTTGCTAAATTATGCAGACTGCCTCTGGTCTCGAACTTGTGATCCTCCTGCCTCTGCTGCCCAAATCCCTGGGATTACAGGCATGCACCACTGTATCCAGCTGTAACTCATATTTCTAATTGATAATATGGGTAATTTTATTATTGCCTATTCTCATTTCATTTTTCTTATTTTTGTCTAAAGTTTATCTAATGACCATGTATTGTTGTTAGGTGCCGTCAAGTCGGTATCTGACTCATAGTGACCCTCTGTACAACAGGGGAAACACTATTGTCAGTGCTTTTCTGTTGTTCATAGGGTTTCCAATGGCAGATTGATTTTTTTGGGGAGAGGGTTGCCAGGTCCTTCTCCCAAGCCTACAGCTTCTGGTGTTCCCAGGCAGTCTCCCATCCAGGTATTAACCAGGCCCGACCCTACTTAGCTTCCGAGATCTGACGGGATCAGATGCCACAGGGCTATGGCTGCAGGCAATGACCATGTACAATCCTGTATTGAGAAAGAGAAATCATCTACACTGATGATTAATTTTACTTTCAGGTCATATTTCCAAGACAGAAAAAATGCAGAAGGGAAGGCACAATACTGAGTAATGGTCAAGACTAAGGCAGGACACAGGGAAGATAGAGAGGCCCTGTGGAAGACCAACAATATTAGTGGTAGTCTGTGTTTATAATGATTGTATCAATGAAGTGTGTGAGTTAGGATTTTAGGATGGAACGCCCATTCCTCAACTTTAAAAAGTTTGATTTTCATAAAAATCTCCAATTTATCCCAAGAGACTGCCCTTATGGCCTGAAAAAGCTTCCTCTAGTGGGCTATACTTACTTTCTCATATACCATCCAATAAAGACATTTAGCACTTGTATGATGGAAATTTCTGCTAGCTACCAGCTCTGTGAGAAACAGACAAGACTCTTCTTCCCAGATCACTTTTGTAGTAGAAATCAACAAGCCTGAGAAAGAAATATTATCAGTCTCCATATACATGTACTGCATTTTGTCCAAACCTCACAACCCACTTTGTGACGTAAGGATGCACTGGTAGCCAGACTGACAAACAGGCTGATTTACATAGATTACCTCCTAGGAAAAGGCTCCCACCTCACTTAATGCAAGCTCCTCTCTTCAGTCTGGATCAATCCTATCTCTTTGTTCTAAGTGGGATAAATGGAGTGAGCATACAGCAAGGGCAGTGTGGGTTAGTTGGAAATGCTCAGTTTTAGGCCCAGAGATAATGTTTCCCTTTATTTTCCCTAAATAAGTAGTCTTTCCAGGACAGGATGCTTACATTTAGGTAGTCTCTGCTCTTTCGTAGAAATTGAGAGGGCTAAAGCCAGGTGGGCTGCTTATAAGAGGAGAAGAGACAATAATGGAGTTGATTTTCTTATTCCTTGGGAAAAGGTGACAAGGATATGGCTGTACATGCCATGTAAGTTGGAAATCACACATTCTACTGGACTGTCATATCTGAGGTAATGTGACACAGAACAACAGCGAAAATTTTCTAATATTTTTCCTGGAATGGACAAAATTATACTATTAAAATTCTATTGTTGAAGTTTTGGATACTTGCTTTTCAAAATCACTTTCAAGTTCTCCATACGTGTCTTTTCCTCTCTGCAGAAGGTCTGACAGCATTGTTTTAAGGATTAAATAAGAGAATCTTTGGTAGTTGCTATAGAGAAGCTCACTATTGTAGACTCATTAGCATTCTTATTGTTTGTTCTTAGAGAATTTTCTCCTGAGCCTCACATCAGTCTAAAGCTTGATCCTAATGTTTTCTTATCACATACACATGACATATGACAGTGTGACCATTCCATGTTTCCCCTGTTTATTGTCTTCCCTCTCATTAGATTAGAAGCTCTTTGAGGATAGTATATGTATTTGTCTGTTTTAATTCTGGCACATAGAAGACACAATGTAAATATTTGCTTAACAAGTGGGTGAAAAGATGCATGTAGATGTAATGTGACAAATGCAACATAATAGATGTAAGAAGAAAGGGCTCCAGGAATCCAAGAAAGGAAAAATTAACTCAGCATATGAGAGGGCACACTGGCATGTCACTTGGGGGCTATTTTTTCTAGGGTTCAATCACTCTGTGATTATGAAGAGAGTGCCCTTCTTTCTCAAGGTCTCATCAAGATCAATGTGTTAAGTAGAGGCAAGGCATTCAGAGCACATATGTTCCTATTGTCTCATTGGCTATTTTTGGTATCCAGGAAACTGCATGACCTCACATTTTGATCGGAAAAGCTGCTTCAATGGTAAGAGAGGTGCTATGATTCCTGATAACTTGAGGAGGGAGAATCTTTGAATGGAGAAGAACAGTAACAAACAAAACAGAAAGTAAGTGAAAAAGTAGGAAAGAAGATAGAAGGGAAGGACATGCTTTGTTTTTGTGAGAATGAAAATTTTGAAGTATGCACGTGTAAGCACAAACCAATAGGACCCCCCCAAAATAATAAGAACATTCTCTTGAACATTTCATCCAAAAGGCTGTGAAGTGCAAATTTCTTAGTGGAGATAGGTTAAAGAATCTCAGAAATCTTGTCTAGAAAGAGCATTATTAGTGGATGAAGCATAATACTTAGAAGAAAAGTCCCCATATGCCATCGAGTAGCCTTCAGAGCTTATACTAAATCCCAACCATAAAGTCTATGAGAAAAATTGAAATACACTAGTAGCCTGTTGTTGATAGATGCCATCCAGTTGGATGCAACCCATAGCAACACTGTATACAATGGAACGAAGCACTACCTGGCACTGTGCCATGCCTGGCTCTATGTCAGTATTTCTCTGGTATACATAGGGTTTCTAATGGTTGATTGTTTCGGGATTGTTTCCAGAGTGGGCTGCTAGGTCCTTTTCCCATTTTTGCAGTGCCAGGGATCGAACCCAGGGTCTCAGAGCACAGAGCAGCACTGTACCAACTGAGCTAAACCCCAGACCATGGTAGTAGCTACCAGTGTATAGGTACAAAGGAAGTATAATGTAAGGTTGATATAAATGAGTACAACACTATTTTTCATGATTGCACTTAAGGGAAGTTGTCTCACAAAGTGCATCTGACTTTACTAATATTAGATGCTCCAGCCAGTATAAGAGTACAGAGGTTGCCTGTATACAGTGGAATTAGTGCCCATTGCATTATAAACAAATTCTTTGATGTTGTCCTCAGAGTTGATTGTAGTAAACTTAGTCAAGGAGCCTTATTACATTGCAGCAATGCATGCCCAAATAACCAAACCTCTGAATCAGCAGATTTTTTCCCTAATGACTTAAATTTTAGGAGAAGAAATGTATATACGTTTTATAAAATAAGCTATCAATAAATCATTTAATTGTAATAAAATGTGCCCAGAAAATTGAGGTACAACTTTCACTTGAAGCCAGAGTCTTGTACACTGGGGATACTGATTAAAAAAAAAATCGAGCCATGACAAGATTCTAAACTAGGCAATAGGTAAAACTGTTCAGTATTTTCAAAGAAAGAAAAAGACAGCAAAGGATGAAACAGAAAGTAGACGCCAGAAAACATTAAATTCAAATTTTGAGTTTTCCAGTATATGTTTCCATAATAGGTATCATTATTCTATTTATCATGTGTATAAATTGATGTTTTAAAATGTTTTCAATCTGACATAATTTTTTTCCAAACAAGTATGTGATTATTTTGGCTTTAAAATGTAATATACATGAATTTAGTGAAAAAAGTTCTTATTTGTTTCAAAAATTGTAATTAGGCAACTGGTGAGAATAAAAATCAAAAATAAACATTACTGAAATAGGACTCTATAATACATTTTAATTTAGGAAAGAAGGATAGATTACCTACTAAAATGAAAAATATATCATACAACCATGGAGATGAAATTCCTCTATGAAATGAGTTAGATTTAAAGAGAGAAAAACAAGATTTAATAATACATATGGTAGATAAATAACTTCTATCACAGGCAAAGCAAATTAAGAAGGAGAAAATTTATCCTTTTCATCTGCCAAATATAATATTGTTTCAAGATGACTGACACTTTATTTTATTTAAAATACTAGTCAACTAAGAGAATCAGCCAGTATCAGCAACTGGTCCAGGGTCATTGGAAGTCCAGATGCTATGTAGCTCCTTCACTCTCATGTCCAGCTCCTGAGCTGGGATGGATGTAGTAACTGTTGGGGCCTGATCATGAATCTTTCTCTCTCCATGTAGCCTCTGACTATGGCTAGCTTGGATTTCTTCACAGCATGATAGTGTTAGGGAAGTTAGATCTCTGACATGCAAAAATACAGGTGTAAGTTGCAAGATATTATAGGATCTACTTTCAGAAATCAGGCTATATCTATTCTACTTCATTTCATTTGTTAAAAGCAAATTATAGAAAAAGTTCAAATTCAAAGGGAGGGGAGGACAAAAGACATAAGTATAGAAGAAATGGTTCATTGGGCAAACAAGTTCACATATCAACTGCTACAGTGCCCACAGAACTTTATTGTATTAAACCGCTTCTAACAGATTGCTGAAAGACCTTTCCTTTCATTTCCATTAGAACATCGCTTTGAATTTAATCCAGGGTGTTTTCAAAAGTCTGTGGCTGGACTCCCAGGAAGGCTGATTTAAATAGATCATCCTCGAGACACGTCGTAGCTCAATTTCTATCACTAGAGACCAGAGACGCCATCCTGCAAGCAGCAAGACAGAAGTCCCTTATTACTTATAAAAAACAGCCAATAAAAATTACTGCAGACTTTTCCATATCAACACTGAAAGCTAGAAAGGAATGGTCACAGGTGATTCAAATACTAAGAAAAAATAATCTCCAGCCTAGACTAATATATCCAGGAAAATTATCATTGATAATAGATGAGGAATATAAGACATTTAATGACATTGAAGCTTTTAAACGATATGCAACAACCAAACCAGCACTGGAGAGGATAATAAATCAAATACCACATCCAGGAGAGTTAAGACAACCCTACAAAGGAAGTCAAAGAACTGATTAACTGAGATGAGTCCAACACAAGAAAGGTCCAAAGCAAACATGAATCATAAATCAGTAACAGGTAATGATTGGATAAATGACAATAAATGCTCCTCAATAATCTCTATTAATGTAAATGGTCTTAACTCATGAATTAAGAGACAGAGATTGGCTAATTGGATGAAAAAACACAAACCATCAATATGTGGTATTCAAGAAACTCATCTAACTCACAAAGATGGGAATAAACTGAGAGTTAAGGGCTGGAAAAATGTATACCTAGCAGGGGGGTAACAAAAGAAAGCAGGTGTTGCAATTTTAATTTCAGATAGATTAAATTTCACTCCAAAACTAATTAGAAGAGATAAGGATGGTCACTACATTTTAATACAAGGAAAAATCAATCAAGAATCAATAATGCTCCTTAATATCTATGCCCCAAACATAGGAGCTCCTAGCTTTATAAGACAAACCTTATGGAATATAAAGAACTTTATTGGTCCAGAATCAATAATAATGGGGGATTTCAATACCCCACTTGTGTCAAGAGACAGGTGGGGTCAAAAAAAAATCAACAGAGAAACGTCAAATCTAATCTCCACCCTAAACCAGCTGGATCTTACAGATATATACAGAATATTTCATCCACATGATGAGGAATACACATTCTTCTCAGCTCGACATGGTATGTTTTCTAAAATAGATCGTATACTAGTCCATAAGAACTCCCTCAACAAGTTCAAGAAAATAGAAATTATCCCCTGTTCCTTACCAGATCATAATGGGATAAAATTGGAGCTCAAGAACATGAATAATTCCAGAAACTTTACAAACTCATGGAGACTGAATAATTCACTACTGAATGACCCATGGATTGTTGATGAAATCAAATTGGAATTTAAAAAATTCCTACAATCAAATGATGATGAAAACACATCATACCAAAACATGTGGTGTTGGGAGCCATAGGCCCGACATGAGCTAAAGGCAATGCCTGCATAAATGGCTAAGTGACAGACTGACCATAACAGAGAGTTCTGCTACCTGTGGAGTAAGAAATCAGCACATCAAGAGGCCTTGGTTCCCTCATTGTCTCTTTAGGATTACTCTGTTTTTGCAATGCTAAGTTGATTGTTAACTTTTTGACTGAAGTTACCTTGTGAGCTGTCTCTTGTATCTCCCTGAGTTACTATATAAACAAGAGTTTTAGAGAATAAAGGAGAGCTCAAGACCATCAGTATTGGCCTCTTCGTCTCCTTCATCCTCGGCTCCCCTTCTCCCGGCAGGACCGCGGTAAGTGGCGCCTGAACGTGGGGCTCCCCTGAAGGTACGAGAGACACACATGTCCGACGGACCCTTTCTGCTCACTAGAACCCAGGTAAGCAAAAGGGCATTGGAGTCGAAGATGGGCAATAAGTCAGGAAGAATGCTGTATGTACATTTATTACAGCACACTTTAAAAGTATGAGGCATAAAGATAGAACCTCAACAACTTTTGCGTTTCTTAAAATTTGTTGCTTGCGTATGTCCTTGGTTTCCTGAGAATGGCACATTTGACTTGAAATTGTGGTCTAAAGTAGGGAAAGAATTACAGGAATATTTTGAGGACAACGGACCTGTAAAAGTACCAGCTGATACTTTTGCCTTATGGCGATTGGTCCAAGATGCAATTGACATCAGGAATGAAGTAGCTAAATTAAAGGACAAAATTGAAAGTAACCATGAACAAGCCACGACCTTAGAGGCAGAACCTATTATTGATCAAAAGCCTGACTGCCCAGGAGGGTTATATCCCAATTTAGCCAATTATGGCACCATTCAAGGGGATAATAAAGAGGATGAGTGGCTTCCTCCTCCCCCTGAGCCAGCAGCCTTTCTAGCAGAAGGGCATAATGAAATAGAAACTGGAACTGAGAAAAAATTGAAAGATATTCTAGATTGATTGACTTTGTTGGAAAAACAACAGTCATCTCAAATATTGGAGCCATCAGCTCCATCTTATAACCCGCAGTATACTCACCCGTCTAAGGAATATTCTACACCTGACCCTGCTACCATTGCAGTGGCGCAAGTTCCTCAAATTCCGTTAAAACCTTTTACATCTACCACCAAAGTTCTGCTTACTCCACTACAACAAGCGGTACAGCGGGGAGCAGAAAAGGGAGAGGATATTGAAGGGTTTGCGTTCCCGGTAGTAGAAGTAATGGATGTCCAAGGGAACAGAGTCCGAGTGCATGAGCCCCTTGAATTTAAGATCATAAAAGAATTAAAAATGGCCTTATCTCAATATCGGCCCAATGCTCCTTATACTCTGTCCATTTTGAAATCTTTGGGAACCCTTCCCCCCGCTGATTGGAAACAATTAACTTATGCTTGCTTAACATCTGGCAATTACCTTATTTGGAAATCTGAATTTTATGAAAAGGCCTCTTGAATGGCACATATTAATACTGGACAGGGAAATCCCAACGTAGTCTTTGAATTTAAGAAATATTTTACATCAGATCCTACAACTGTTGCTGTGGCTCAGTTGCCTCAGTTGTCTCCCAGAGCTCCCTCTTCAATTGTAAAAATCCCTTTATCTCCATTACGAAGAGCTATGCATGAGGGTGCTGAGAAGGGAGAAGATTTACAAGAATTTGCTTTTCCAGTTATTAAACAAGATGCACAGGGCAATATAAACCGTGTGCATCAGCCTTTTCCCTTTAAATTTATTAAAGAATTGAAAACAGCTGTCCCTCAGTATGGGCCTAATGCTCCTTACACCTTATCTCTTATTGAGTCATTCCTAGAAAATTTGCCTCCTGTCGATTGGAAGCAATTAATTTATGCTTGTCTGTCCTCTGGAGATTATTTAATTTGGAAATTAAAATTTTATAAAGAAGCCTTAAGAGTGGCTCACATTAATGCGACACAAAGAAATCCTAATATTACTTTTAAAATGTTAACCAGAGAACCCCCACATGCTAGGCTTATTGATCAACTTTGTTATGATGCAAGTGTTTATGCGCAAATTGGTGCTTATACAAAGATATCAATGGAAGGTATTGCCTCAGGGATGGCTAATTCTCCTACCCTGTATCAAAGATTTGTTCATTTAGCATTGACCAAAATGCGACAAAAATATTTTTGTTACCTCATACATTATATGGATGATATACTTTTAGCATATAAAGATCATAATTACTAAATTTGTTGTTTTGAGTACTTATGTAATCAATTACAATTGTTTGGACTTATTTTAGCAAAAAAAAAAAAAAGAGAGAGAAAAATACAGACTACTGATCCATATGTCTATCTTGGAAATAAACTTGTAAAGAACTGTATTTATCCTCAAAAAATCTCCATTAAAACCTCTAAATTAAAAACTTTAAATGATTTTCAAAAACTGTTAGGAGATATTAGTTGGATCCGACCTTATAAAACTGGCATTGCTTATAATCCACAAGGTCAAGGTATTATTGAATGCTGCCACCTTGACATTAAAAATTATTTAAATAAAATAAAGAAGGGAGAGCTATACCCAGCCTCCCTGAATAATTATACAGCACATATAATGTTTACCTTAAATTTTTTGCTGCTGGATGCAAATGGACAGTCGGCACCAGATAGACATTTCTCTGGTGCTAAGGCTCAGAAGGCCTGGGTTCAATGGAAGGACCTGTTGGATAATCAGTGGAAAGGACCTGACCCCATGTTAATATGGGGACGAGGACATGTTTGTGTTTTTCCACAGGATGCTGATTCTCCTCGTTGGATTCCTGAGCATTTGGTGAGACATTCTAGTCCCAGCCCAATGCAAGAATGAATGCTCCACCTGGGGGATATTCAGCATGCCTTTATCTAATCAACAAAGGAATTCAGCGACATCCCCAATGGGAGTTATGTCATGGGGAAAATGGAACCAAGATACAGGTTCCAGGAACAAATTTCTCTATCACAGACTGGGCACCGTTCGAGAACAATTGTTTAACAGGACTAACAGAAGGACTTTGGACAATAGATCATCGCTATTACCATAAAGACTTATGGAGACTAATACTGGCCATGGGAACTGTTAATGTTTCTACTATTGGGAATTTTACACCGTCTAAACCTACTGTTAAATCTGGTAATCTTAGAGCTTGTGTTCCAGATCCATATCTACTTGTTGTAGGAAATGTATCTCTTAACTATACTTCTGAAAATTTTGATGTTAACTGTACTAATTGTAATCTGACCAATTGTATAGATGGCATTGGGTTAGGCCAACAATTGCTTGTTCTTTATAATCCTTCATTTATTATGCTGCCTGTTAATTTGTCAGAAGAATGGTATAGTGAAGCTGGTATGCAAACTTTGCTGGAAATCAAGAAAATGGTTTTAGCCCGTCACAAAAGATTCATTGAATGGTTAATCATTGGAATAGTTTTCTTAGTTACAGTGATTGTTAGTTCTACAGTTGCAGCAGTAGCCTTAACACAAAATATTCAAACTGCAACGTTTGTCAATACCATGATGAATAATGTTACTGATAATTGGGAAAAACAGGAATCTGTTGACAAAAAAATGGAGCATAAACTAAATGCTTTATATGATACTGTTATGCTTATGGGATCTGAAATTCAACAAATCAGAATTAGACTAAAATCAGAATGTCATAATGCTAATACTGCTATTTGTGTCACTAAGTTACAATATAATGCAAGCCTGTATAATTGGAACAAAATTAAGAAACATTTACTGGGAATATGGAATAATTATAATGAAAGTCTGGACTTAATGTCACTCCATAAACAGATACCTAATATGCAACAAGCCCCTTGGCTGGATGTCACCACCGAAAAGGTGGCAGCTGAATTCTTTGATAAATTATCTCAGATGTTTCCTTTGTGGAATTCCTTTTGGGGAACTCCATCCACCTTAGGATGTATTATTGGCCTCATTATTCTATGTTGTATGTGCTTTTCTTGGATCTTTCATTTGGTCACAAACAACTTGAACATGATTGCAGGAAGAATTCATGCCTTACAGCTTAAAATGCTCCCTGCGCCCAGACATGATGTGTAGCCAATGACGGACCTGAATGAGGCAATTTCTTGAGCAACCTAAGACAGGGACATTGATCACAATCAATGCCCCCATGATGGGTAAGCATAGAAATTAGCCCCAACAGCCTAAGACAGACAGCATCATAAGGCACTTATAATAAATACAAGGGGGAGCTGTCGGGAGCAATAGGCCCTACATGAGCTAAAGGCAATGCCTGCATAAATGGCTAAGTGACAGACTGACCATAACAGAGAGCTCTGCTACCTGTGGAGTAAGAAATCAGCACATCAAGAGGCCTTGGTTCCCTCATTGTCTCTTTAGGATTACTCTATTTTTGCAATGCTAACTAAGTTGATTGTTAACTTTATGATTGAAGTTACCTTGTGAGCTGTCTCTTGTATCTCCCTGAGTTACTATATAAACAAGAGTTTTAGAGAATAAAGGAGAGCTCAAGACCATCAGTATTGACCTCTTCATCTCCTTCATCCTCGGCTCCCCTTCTCCCGGCTGGGCCCCAGCAATACGGGATACAGCAAAGGCAGTTTTAAGAGGGAAGTTTATAGCATTAAGTGCCTTCATCAATAAAATAAAGATGAGACAAATAAATGACCTATTGACACAGCTTAAGACACTAGAAATCCAACAAAAAAAAACATTAAATGGAACATACAGAGGGAAATTACAAAAATTAAGGGAGAAATATCTCAATTAGAATCTAAAGAGATAATTCAAAAAATTAATGAGTAAGAGCTGGTTCTTTGAAAAGTTTAATAAAATAGACACCCCTCTGGCTAACCTCATCAAAAAGAAAAAGGAACAATCTAACATAGTACGGATTATGAAAGACAACGGATCCATAACCACCGACTCCAATGAAATACAGAAAATTGTCAGGGATTACTTTGAGAGACTGTATTGCCAAAAATATGAAAATGCAGAAGAAATGGACAAATTCATTAACACGTATGACCTACCAAAACTATCCCCAGAAGACATAACTGACCTAAACAAGCCCATTACCTATACAGAAATAGAAAAGGTAATTAAAAGTCTCCCAACAAAGAAGAGCCCAGGTCCTGATGGATTCACGGCAGAATTCTACCAAACTTTTAAAGAAGATATAATACCTGTCTTCCTCAAATTATTCCAAAGAA
>VMDO01023148.1:0-32177 GCA_007922755.1 Pedetes capensis
GACCCTGCTTAGCTTCCAAGATCTGACGGGATCGGATGCCACAGGGCTATGGCTGCAGGCAGGCTCATGCTACACACCTGTAATCCAGCAACTTGGGAGGCTGAGGCAGGAGCATCAAGAGTTTGAGGCCAGAAGTAGTCTACACAACTTAGCAAAGGTGCTAGAGGTGCACCTTAAAGGGTAAGAGCCTAATGAAATGACTTGAGCATTGCAAATTTTTCTTAGGTTAAGATGCTACTTAAAAACTGAGTGCCCTCATTTGCTTCCCTGGCTGTGTAAGAACTACAGAGAATCCATACACAACCAACTAGGTATACAAATTCAAAAACCTAAAGTAGGTGAATTTTGCTTTTCAGTGATTATGTAAAATGAAGCAAAGAAAATTAGAAAAAAAATAGGTTGTTATTAGGTGCTATTGAATCAGGTCCAACTCATAGCCACCCTCATAGGGATTTCCATGGCTGATTGTTTCAAGATTGTTAAGGAGTGGGCTGCTGAGTCCTCCCATTTTTTGTGGTGCTGGGGATCACACCTGGGTCCTCAAGTGTGGAGCAGCACTCTACCAGTTGAGCTATATCCCAGCCCAAAGATACATTGTTGTTGTTAGGTGCCGTCGTGTCCGACTCATAGCAACCCTTATAGGGTTTTCAGTGGCTGATTGTTTCTCAGGATTGCCTCCGGAGTGGGTTGCCACATTCTTCTCCCATTTTTGCGGTGTTGGGAATCGAACCTGGGACCTTAGAGACTGCAGAGCAGCACTCTACCAACTGAGCTAAATCCCTTCCCACAAAAATACATTAGCAAGTCATAAAAGTGAAATATCTGCCTAGATCCCAAAGCCATTTTTGCAAGGAATAGAGAAGTTGATGTTCACCTTCCCATATTTCCTAATACAAAGAAAATAAAATGTATTTGCAAAATTTTTGAACTAATTTCATCTCATGGGTTGCTTGAACTATATTAGTAAAATAAAAACCAAATCTGAAAAGCCATAGTTTAAAAAAAGTATCTTCAAGAATGATGTAAACTTAAAAGCATGGCTTTAAAGGTGTTTTCTTCACTTACAAGAGACACAGCAAAAACAAAAACACCTACTGTTCTGGTTCATCAGATTGAAAAGCAAATGAAGAGGTGTGGCTTCAGTGGCCAACCAAAAATAGAATCTTGTTAAAAAGACCACTCTGATTCACATGCATGCACATTCCTCTGAGAAACTAAAATCTCTATTGTCCAAACTAATTGTCTAGTAAGCTTTTATATGTTGAAAGCTTATGCTATGGAAAATGATTCCGTCTTTGTCTGTAGCAAGCTCATGTACATTCCACCATGGTTTATGTTTTCATTTGGTTCTTTAAAAACACCATAACCTAAGTGCTCCCCTTTCCTACAACCAGAGCCCATTGGCAATGCCAGCAAGCCTCTGGATTCTGAATACTGGCAGGACCAACAAATATTTGGGTGGAAATACAATCTGTGGAAATGCTGTAATTGACAAATTCTCCTTACTTTCACCACTATCCCCATTCTTGGAAATCTTAAGGCAGAAGCCTTACCACAAACTACAAAGAAAAACTGCATGTGCAAATCATACCATATTCATTTTTTTATTTAATTTGGGGATGGAATGGGGATAGCATACATTTTATTTGTACAATATTTAACAATCACTTATCCAAGGTGGGGTTTTATGAGGATTTTTTTTTTAGCTGTTAAATACTTGCAGGAAAAAAACAGCAAGTATAATTTGACAGTAGTACAACAACCTGTGCCCAAAACACTGACAAGAAATACAGAGTAAAGCTAAAATTAACTGCTTACCAATATTTTGAGAGGTAACAAACAGGATATGGGTTGAGACTGCATAAAAAATGTACTGCTGGTTGAATATCTGAGGTAAATGATGTTTAATCAAGATGCTACTTGTATCATTTTGCCCATAAATTGTAAATAATTTTATGCACATTATACCAAATGTTCCTAAAAAGTAATTTTTCAAAAAAGTAAAAAAGAGAAACTGGAAAATATCTGTGATGAAGCATTTTTTTTAGAAAAGAGTAATCAGTTTATTCCACTAAGCTACCACCTGGCTGGGGGATTTTCCCAACCACCTCCATTTTACTTAAGTGTGGCTGTTTCACTTAGAGGTGAGGAAACGGGGCAGAAGAGATTCTTTTTAAATTTCATGATAACATGATTCCATTTTTAAATTTCAAAGGTGTTGGTTTTCTTCCTGGTTATATTTTCAAAATGTCACCACGAAAGATAGTGCAAGTTCATGGGACCAGTTAATTGTGAGGCACAGTCTCTGTTCTGGAATTCACAAGGTACCTGTAATAAACATTCAAACAAGAATCACACATCACATGCTAAAAATTTCCTAGTATCTAAAATACATACACACTGTGCAGGGCATAGACTTCAAATAAAGCCAAATACTAGGTAATCCATCAGTCCTATGGCAGTTGATCATAAAGCATTTCTTAGACGGGAAATCTGGGCAAGGTAAAAAAGTACAAGTTAGAGCAGCAGTTCTGATGAGTATCAGAAAGGCAAAGGTACAAGACAAGTCATGAGGAGCACCATACACATGAGGAAAAGTTATTGGGGGTCTCAGTTTGCCCCAAAAAACAAATCACCATTTTTTCATTCTTTGATCTTTCTTTTTTTCTTAGTATCCCTAGCTCAAACTTTTTAACTTGCCCACTCTGCACTGACTGTAAACCAAACTCTAAAATGCCCTGCAAAAGAAAGTTTTAACAAGACTAAGTATAAGGACAGGTAGTCACTGGAACATCCTTATTTTACTGCTTATAAAAAGGTTTTCTATTAATGTAATTCTCAAAAGGATACAAGTTTTAAAATTGGTTAGAGTTAAGTATAACACCCAAGATTTCTAAAAGTTTTTCCTAACATGAAGACAGAACATTTTATATTGTGAACACCTGGTCTTAAAATTTATCTGTAGTGTTCTCCTAACCCAAACATTCATCATAAAACCTTTTTTTTTTTTTTTAAACTTTTACAAGGGTTAAGTGTTTACAACAGGTAGAAACTTGTCTTCAGGAGATTAACAGTTTTCTTGTATGCACATTCTCTGTATTTTTCCCTTGATTAATTTCCAAGTAGAAGCAAACCCAAACAAAGAAATTAAGAGGCTAAGTACTTTTTGAAATAAAAGTGGTAAACAAACACTTAAATGGGAAATCTTAATACAGTGAGACCTTGGGTACATACATGAAGAAAACAATTCTGTATGTGTGGCACACAGACAAGAATGCTATTACTCTCCTTTTCCTCCCTGCTTAGCGTCTATTGACCTATGTATTGTTTATAAATAACATAATTTATTCCCAGAGATTAAGTGCATTTATATGTAAAATGTAGTGTATGGTGTGGTTGAACAACCATTTAAAGATAACACATTCACAGTGAGCTCCTGATAGTGACATGTAAAAAGTTTGCTTACAAAATTGATGTATGGATTTTAAAATGACCTGACAAAAAAAGTACATAGCATAATACTGACTATTTGTTGGTTAGTAATCTAGAAATTCAGGAAATTATTTTACTTTGGCTTATATAAATTTGAGAAAGAATCCAATTCTAATGTAATATTTTGGCACCTACCTACCATCAGTTCCATTTTCTTAGCAAGCATAAGACATGAGCTATCCTAAATTAATATTGGAGTGAGTTATGAAAGCAATTTGGGGTGTAGGCTAGGCTGCGTTACCTACATCAACATTGGTTACCTCTAAATGTCATTGCATATTTTAAGTTAGAAGTTCAACTTGTCCCTGATTTGTTTTAAAGCAGTAACATCTGAAATCTGTGCTTAATGGTTAGTATCTTTATCCTAAAGTAATTCTACAAATCACAGACATCAAATATTACTCTGACAAGATGGCACCAAGCAGAAGCATAGTGATAAAAGTTACAAGTCTCAAAGCAAAGAGTGAGGAGTTCTGGGTAATGACACTTCCTGAGGTGATCCTAAAACAATGAAAAAGAATGTCCTACACACTGGTGAAAAGAAATACACTACAATTTTACATATATAAATAGGAAAAAAGTCTATTTTAAAAGATAAAATGAAGAGCTTTCCAGTGTCACAGCTCACTTAAGAAAAAAATTAAATCATGCTTTAAACTTTCAAATATTACCCAAACACAGCACACCTAAAAGAAAAAGAAAAAAAAAAAAAACTTAGGTAAGTATGTAATATTTTGGGACATACGGTGAAGCTTTAAAATAAGGGAAGAAAGGAAAAATGACACCATTTTTTCATTTCAAAAAACAGCACTTGTTTCCCTCAATTACAAGCCGGCACAAGAAAAGTTAAAACACTGCTTAATGAATGGCCACTTCTTATTGGCACTAAGCAAAGTTTACCTTTTTTCCTTAAATAACACAGTGAATTTGTAATACCTTGTTACAAAACATGGATCAATTTATTATTCAAATTTTGTTAGTGTTTTCGATTTTATAATTTAGCAACCGTGGAACTGAGGTATACCTTGTTGAGAGGGAGGTTAAAGTAATGCTTGGAAGCCTCTTTACTGTACCCCACTTTGATGACTTTGTTTATGTACACAGAACAGCAGCACACTAAACATTCACAAGCTGTGTCATATTGGCATTACAAGTCATTTATAGAAACAACAACAGCAAATGCAATAAAAACAAGTTACCCTTTTTAAAATCTGAAATGAAAAGTTTTTGATTTAAAAAAAATAGCAGTAGTTCATTTAAAGAATTAGTGTCTTCTGACAGACATTAAGAAATCGGATGTCAGTTTTCAAACACTTGATTAGCCAGGTCCAAAAGATTCTTGATTTGGAGAGGGCCACATTCTTCATGTACATTTTTTCAAAAGTTTCTTTATAGAGTTTACAATTTTTCTCTTAGTCTCATGTCCTTCACATCTGTGCTGCAGGCAAATGCAGTAAGTCTCCTAGAGCCACATTTTTCAACAAGGGGCTGCTTTCTTACTTTCCAGGAGGCATCCTACTCATTTCACACAGAAAACAAACTAAGCAGTTTTGTTAGCTTAGCAGCTCCAGTTCAGAGTCCCGCTTCTCAGTGTGTACGGATGGTGCAACCATCATAGACTAGATTCTTTGGGAGGAAAGTCAACATTTGTCACCATTGTGACCACTGTTACAATGTCCTCTGTGGTAATGATATTTGTTAGTCTCTGCATCTGGGTAATTCTTTCACCTACACATCCAGCTGATAATCTGGCTTCTGCATCATGATCCCAACATTCTTCTATCGTTTCACAGAGCATTGCCATTCCCTAAGAGGAGAAAAGCATTGTCAAACACCATGGCAATTTTTGTTATCTGACAGGAAATATAAATTTTTCATGAAGTTGCTATTTTTATGAGTTAAAGAAGTTTCAAGATTGGCAATGTTTGATTATTATCTGTCAAATTCACTCCAGGCACTGGAGATTCAACAGGAATATTTTCATTAGATCCAAAATTTCTGTCCATTGTTCATAAACCAGATTATTTCATTGCTAACCTTTGAACTGGACTCAAAACCAAGTGTGGGAGGTTATACCATTTTTTACCTTTTTATTAATACCAGGATTTCTATCATACAAATACATATAAGTTTAGGAGGCCATCCTTTAAGGTTCACTACCTGGTTTTACCCATACTTCTAGTTATATCTGACCAAAACTACCATAGTAGTACTATACTGTTCCACCCCTTGCCTAGCCTCTAATTTTAAAGCATTCTTAGGAATGTCAAAGTCAGCAGGGTGCAGTAGTGCATGCCTGTAATCCCAGCAACTTGGGAAGTGGAGACTGGAGGATCACAACTTCAAAGCAGAGGCAGCCTGTGCAACTTAGTGAGACCTTGACTGGGTAAAAAATTAGGAAGAGGCTAGGGGTGCAGCTCAGTGGCAGAGCACTTGCAAAGTATACATGAGGCCCTGGGTTCAACCCCTCAGTATCACACACAAAAAAGAACATCAATAAGTCTTCTAAGCCCAAATCAAAAAATTAAAATTTCCATAAAGAAGAGAAAACTTGGTGCTTAATAAATTTTAAAATGGCATGTTAAGACTGTGGTATCCAGCAAGTCTACCTTGCTAGCCATGTGCTCAGAGCCCTCAGGCATTCATTTCCCTAGGAAGTTTCGCAGATAGAAGACACTCATTTGTACCAGACCATTAAGGTAAAAGCCTTGTAAGGCTCCACAACTTACTATCTCTGTAGTATACAGGCAAAGCCCTAATTCTACTGCCTCTACAATTCAGGAAAGATCACCTTCCCTGAAAATAATCCCAGAAGAGAAATGTGCAGAGAATAAATCATTCCACTGAAGAATGTTTTACTGGAACTTCAAGTGAAAAACTGTTTAACTTACAGCGTGTTTCTGCCAATAATCTCTTAAAACAGGCCTCTTTTTTTTATGCACAACAACTTCCTGCATGTCTTCAAGAGATGGATGCTGGCCAATTTCCTCCTCAAATGGCAACATGTACTCATCTACAGGTCCTGAAATATAAAAATTAAGTCATTTTAATTAAAATCTTCCTGACTGGTACAAACTTTCTAAAATACACTCTCACCTTTATTCCAACGCTACATGCTATAATGACAGGGGAGAAAACAGACACTCAACTGTACTTATAGTGTGACCACAGGCTAATTTATGACCAATCAAAAGGTCTGTGGTCGGGCATGTAACCCTATTAAGGATTATTTAGGTTTGGTTTGCTTGCTTGTTTTTCTCATATTAGACAGGGTTTTGCTGCAAAGCCCAGGCTGGCCTCAAACAATCCTCCTGTCTCAGCTTCCCAAGTGTTGGGATTATTGTATGTTGGGATTACCTGTAATGTGCCATCATGCCTGGCTGTTTAGGAACCTTCTTACTGTATGTTGTTGTTATTGTTAGGTGCCATAGAATCTTGTGTGACTCACAGTGTCCCCAGATACAACAGAATGAAACACTCCCCAACACTGTGCTGTGCCCTGCACTATCATCAGTGCATCCCTGCTATTCATAGGGTTTTCAGTGGTGGATTGTTTCAGGGATGGGCTGACAGGTCCTTCTCCCTAGCCTGCAGCACCTGCTATTCCCAGGCAGTCTCCCATCCAAGGACTAACCAGGCTGACCCTGCTTAGCTTCTGAGATCAGGTGGGATTGGATGCCAGAGTGCTATGGCTACAAACACTTACTGTATGAGGAATGCCTATATCCATATGTATACAATATATAACCATACAATATTTGCAAATCATGGATATAATCTCTCTCTTTAAGGAATCCACTCCTTGCAATTCAGATCAGAATATTAACAGGGATGTTTTTCCTCTCTGGAGACTTTAGGTTCAACCTGTTATAACCACCTTTATTCTACGGCATAAGTAAAAACCCTACATTCCCCATAGGAGGACTACACCTCAGAATCACACTTCTTATCTGCCTTCCCGCAAAGGAAGTGCCAAAAGGAAATTTTTGTTTTTGTTTTTTAATGACAAATACACTCCAGTCAGGGCTACCATCACATCAGACTGTGCCGTCACATACAAGCAAAATTTATCCAACAACCTAAATATATTTTTTCTTATGCCTACTCAGATAAATAGGAAAGTGCATTTATGAGTTAATAATAACTCATAGTCAATGAGTATTTATCCTGACCAGAAACTTTACATATATTACTTACTGTCATGGTATCTTCACATAGTGAAGGTGGCATTACTTCTGCTTTACATGTAAGGAAACAGCTCAGAAAGTTATAAAATTTTGCATGGGCACACAACTATTATGTGGCAGAGTTGGAATGTGAATCCTCACTCTCATGTCTATGGTCTTAACCACTTTTATCTCCCCTTGACAAAAACAGGTTACTACTGAGCAATTTCCTTCACCAGAAGATGCACCAAATGTAATGAATCAGGAAGGTATCATTAACTCAACCTTATGCAAATGTAAGAATCCTTGATGGTGAGAGTCTCAACTTGAGCATTTCTAGTGACTTAAGAGTACTGACATTCTAAGGTTTCTATTTAACCTCTCTGTGGTCCATAGGCCAGTGGCATTAATGTCAGCTGGTAGCCTGTAAAAGAAAAATCCAGGCTCTCAGGCCTTAACCAAGAACTACAGAGTCAGAATCTGAATTTTAGCAAGACTCACAGGAATTTTATATACAAATTAAAGCTTGGGAATCACTGAATTTTAACCAACAGCTAGACACTAACAAAAAAGAACCAACTTTAGGAATGTACACACTGTCCCTTTGGCCCTAAAGAATTAGAAACAAACAGCTGACTCTGTAATTTAAGTATTCCATAGCACATACAAGGTATCAAAGGAGAGTCAGCATCTATCCTTTTCTTTTTCTATAAAAATTTCTCTAATAACTCCTTTTCTCGCAAAGCAGTTTCTCCTCTAGTTTCTCATAACATTCCCTCACATTTCTCAGGCATTACATTCACCCCAAAACAATTTCTGAATGCCTATTTAGCAGGCACTGGACTCAACAGTTCACTCTTATCTCTTATCTCATTCTAGAGTTAGTTGTCCAGAATATATTTTATCACCTGAACTATGTATTACTTTAGGACAGGGACTTCTGTCCCCTGTGACACCTTATCCAATGCTATGGAAGATCCCTAATATAGTTCATAGGAAATATATTTTCCTGTAACATCTACAATCTGACCTACATGTGCTTCCATAAATGTAATACCTCTTCCATTTTGGGGGTCAAAATATACCAAATAGCTTATTCATCTTCCTGAAGACTACAGAACTAAAATTATTCCCAAGTTGTTTCAACCTTTCTTAGGTTCCAATCCTGGAAGAATGAATGGCTGCCCATTTCTGAATATTCTAAGTCCCCTTTAATAGTATAGTACCCTACATCAAAATGCATATTTCAGAGGTAGTCTGTTCTACACTGAGAGCATCTTTCAGTACTCAGAAAATAAATGATTCTCAACATAGATTAAGTTGCTTATACCTTTTAAAATATTCAACACAATTTCTTTTATGGTGTACAATCTGCAGAAGTTTTTAGGTAATTATATAAACTGGAATTAAGAAAATAGATCCAGCTCATTTATATTTGGGAGTTTACTAGTTAGGATCTGCCTTATCCAAAAAAGTACTACAACATTTGAAGGGTAGATACCTTATGAAGGAGAACCAGAAACAGTACCTAGAAAACTGCAGTTTTGTCACAGTAGGAATATGCAACTTTATAATCAGTCAATAAATGGAAAATATTTATATGACATGAACAAGAATAAGAACAAGGAATCAGAACCCTTTAGAACCAACGTGCTGTGGTAAGGAATGTGAATAATGTTCATAATAATGTCAACATCAGGTCATATCTTCAGAACTTTAGGAAGCAGAATTTAACATGGTACGTCTAAATGCATGCTCACGGTTCTGTGTCTAAGGTGACAGAATACAAATTTAATCTGGTTAAGTATATGCTGGCATTACCCAAGCGTAAAGAGTCAGCCTGAGTGTCTCAGAAGGCAAAGTCCCTCCTACTCTACATGTATCTCCTCTCGCCAAAAGAGCTGCCTTGAGAGCTTGGCGTGCAGGACCTACATGACCTAATTAAAGCAGCAGCCCTCTCTCTACACCAAGACCAGGGTCACAAATCTAGGTTTCACCATTTTCCAGCTTGAGGCAAGCTACTTGGTTTCTGAGTTTCGATTTCCTCTACAAAACTGAGATAACAACCTCTAAAGCTGTTTTAGGAAATAACTAAAGGTAAGGAAAGGGTCCAGCAAACTATCCAGCAATGATAAAGAATGATTACATACCAGTTCCTTGCCTCACCTGCCCCACCTTCACTACTGCCCTGCCTTCCAAATTCTCTACCACCTCTTAGAGTCCATTAAAAAGAAACAACTTTATTACCTTTGAATGTAATGATACCTTTTCATAAATACGGCATATGTGTTATTTTTGTTAGGTGCCATCAAGTCGTGTCCAAATCATAGGGACCCTCATAGGGTTTTCAATGGTGGATTGTTTGGGGATTGCCTCAGGAGTGTACTGCCACATCCTTCTGTTTTTGCAGTGCTGGAGACTGAACCCAGGACCTCAGAGACTGCAAAGCAGCACTCTACCAACTGAGCTAAACCCCAGCCCCATGGCATATACACTTTTTTAAAAATACTTTTTCCCTTACCATCTGCAGCAGTACAGCGAGAAGCCAGTTCCCACAGGACTAATCCCATGGCATACATATCTATCCTCAAAAATGCATCCCTTTGGAAGTTTATAGCACCCTCTAAAACCTCTGGAGCCATATACCTCCGTGTACCAACCTGGAAAAGATTATGAAAGCAAATAATATTCATTAATTTTATAAACAAACATTATGATTTTTTTTCTTTTTTTTGGTGTGTTACTGGGGGTTGAGCCCAGGGCCTCACGCTTGCATGCTCTGCAAGTGCTGGACCACTCAGCTGCACCCCCCAGCCTGTTTTTTTTTTTTACTTTTTTGAGACAGGGTCTCACCAAATTACGCAGACTGCCTCTGGTCTCGAACTTGAGATCCTCCTGCCTCTGCCTCCCAAGCTGTTGGGATTACAGGTGTGCGCCACCATGCCCAGCTACATTATGATTTTATAACAATCAAAACCAAATATGGTCTACTTATTCAGGGCAAGTTAACTAAATTATGATCACCAAACTATAGGGTATAATATAGTAAGATCACATTCTGGGTACATTTTTAAAAACATACCAATAGACATCATACTGATAGAGGCAGGGTTTTTTCTCCCCTTTTTGGAAATAATCACAAACATCTGAACAATATTTGTTTATTGGAAGAAGGGTGGAATAGAGAAACCTACATGCTTTCCAACTGTACCTGTGCATACTGTTCAAAATATGTCTTTTAAAAACAAATCTTTTTTGAAGACTTCTCTAATAAACACTGTAAGATGGTGTAAAAAGAATTAGCCAGGAATGGTAAAAATTAAAAAAAAATGAATCCAATTTATTTATTCATGAATTCTTCTGTCTTAAAGTCCTTTATTTATATCTGTCCCAACAATTTGGTATTTCTTAGTATTAGCTTAGTATTAGCTATGGTTACTAAGCCAGTAGAACTAGCTTTGGTTGGTGCTTGACAACATTCATATATGAATGCTTTAAAAAAAACAGATACCTGGGTAGACCACAATGTACTTGAGTTTTAGTACATCTATGGAGCAGCTTAGACAATGGTGTTTTTAAAAAGCTCCATCCTTAGGTGACTATGATCTCTAGACTAGAAGTTGGGCAGTCATGTGTTTAAAAGAAATAAAAGGACAGGTCACTAAAACTCTTAAATTCAAGTTTTTAATTCATTTAATAAGAACAACACTTTACAGAAAGTAACTTTTCTTTCTACGGAGGAACTATTTTAATTGTACTATAAGTGAGTGTCTCAAAAGATAAATTTAAACTTATACCATTCCAAAGTACCTTTAACTGTGACATCAGGGCTCATCTAGTTTTAATATAAAATGTCCTTTATAAACTGATTAGAGTATACAAAATTTGTACTGCTGTAATTATTTTTACCTAATCATGTAACCCCATCGTGAGGGAATTAAAAGATGACATATGATCTTCAAAAATTTTTCTCAAAAACAAACAAATAAATAAGTAAATAAATAAGAGGCTTATAGGTACCAAAGAACAAAACTGTCCTCAAATCTCTGTCCTGTGAGAGTCAATCATACAGCAAGTACAAAAATTTGTCCCTACATGATCTCCACCTCAGGAGTAGTCTCCACAAAACTGCCTCCATTCCCAAAGAGACTTAGTGTCAACTTTTCTAGAGCTGTATGACTGCTGACAACAGCCCTGAACTATATTCTTAAACTGCTAGTGAATATGGCCAAAATTCATTGTGCTATGATTATTTACAATTGTGTTCTTAGAGATCAAGAGGATATGCTGGGAAAAAGAAAGCTCAGAATTAGCTGACCAAATAATGTGCAAGACTGGAATGATAGAGAAATGATAAGGCCAAAGCCAATGACTCACTAGGATTTGTAGGAATGTCACCTTTCAGGCCAAACTGGTTTTCTTTATTAAAAGGTAATTTTGTACAAGTAAAGTCACCTCTCCTAGCCTCACAGTTTCTGAAAATAAAATATATAGCTTATCTTTTTCCCATAAGGCTCTCATTGCTAACATCTAGTTTTTGCAGAGTTCAACTTGAATTAGATACCTCACTCAGGCCTTTTCAAGGGCTCTGTGAATGCTGGAAAGAATTCAGAGAAAATCTACCAAGTTGATTAAAGAGTTAATGAAACAATAAGAGCCAGAAACAAGAAACTAATTGTTGCATAGAAAAGTGGAAAAGAGCCAGGCATCATGGTACATTCCTACAATCCCAGCTACTCAGTAGGCTGAGCCAGGAGGATTACAAATTCAAGACTAGAGGCAGCCTGTACAACTGAGACTGTCTCAAAAACTATAAAAAGAGGCTGTGGAGTGTAACTCAGTGGTAGAGCACTTGCCTACTATGCATGAGGCCCTACACTCAACACTCCTGTACTGGGGGAGGGAAGGAGAAGGAAAGTCATAAGGAAGGGAGAGAGGGAGGAAGGAAATGAGAAAGGAAGAAAAGGAACAAAGAAGAAAGGGAAGGAAAGAAGGAAGGAAGGAAAGGACGGAAGGACAAAAAATGGGAAGATCATACATAACACATTGAAGGAAGAATAGTGACTGATTATTTTTTCACTCCTATTAAGATGGTGAAAGAATTAAAACTACTAAGTCAGTACTAAGAACTTCCTAAGAATGGATTCTTCTATGATCAGTTGTTTTAAAGTATCCTTTAATATCTAAGAGTTGTTTTATGAAGCACTTATCTAAACCACCTGAATCCTCTACCACAACATGATATGTCATCTTTGTAGGAAACACACTCCAACACATAAGCATAGGAAAGCATTTCCTTAATAAGACTCCAGTTGCTCAGGAAATTGCACCAAGAATAGACAAATGTGATTACATGAAATTAAAAAGCTTCCATACAGCAAAGGAAACAATCAACAGAGTTAACTGAAAGGGAGAAAATCTTTAGATCCTTCACATCTGACAAAAGACTAATTTCTAGAATTTACAAAGAACTCAAGAAAGCAAATCCTAAGACAACAAATAATCCAATACACAAATGGGCAAAGGAATTGAACAGACAATTCTCAAATGAAGAAGTTCGTAAGGGTATGAAGCACATGAAAAAATGTTCAAACCTCTAGCCATGAAGGAAAGGCAAATCAAAACAACTCTGAGATTCCACCTAACTCCAGTAAGAATGGCCTACATCAACAAAACAAATAACAAATGCTGGTGAGGTTGTGGAGAAAAAGGAACCCTTTTATACTGTTGGTGGGATTGTAAATTGGTTCAACCACTTTGGGAATCAATATGGAGACAGCTCAGAAAACTAAAAGTAGAACTGCCATCATAAGACCCAGCTATATCACCACTGGGAATATACCCAAAGGGAGATAAGTTATCATACCACAGAGACACCTGCATCTCCATATTCAATGTAGCACTCTTCACAATATCAAGGATATGGAACCAACCAAGGTGCCCATCAACAGAAGAATAGATAAAAAAAATTAGGGTACATATATAATACATATATAATCAACACCCGTGGAAGCAGCAGTCAAGAAATCAAAAGATGCATTGCTCTAGGAAAAGCTGTGGCAAAAGATCTCTTTAGAGTATTGAAAAGCAAAGATGTCACATTGAAGACGAAGGTGCGTCTGACTCATGCCATGGTATTTTCAGTGGCATCATATGGTTGTGAAAGCTGGACATTAAACAAGGGAGACAGGAGAAGAATTGATGCTTTTGAATTGTAGTGCTAGAGACGTCTATTGAATATACCATGGACTGCCAAAAGAACCAACAAATCTGTCCTACAAGAAGTACAACCAGAGTGCTCCTTGGAAGCAAAAATGGCCAAACTGCGTCTTACATATTTCGGACATGTAGTCAGGAGAGAACAATCCCTGGAGAAGGACATCATGTTTGGGAGAGTGGCAGGTCAATGCAAAAGAGGAAAACCCTCCACCAGATAGATTGACACAGTGTCTGCAACAATGGGCTTAAACATAAGTAAGATGGTTTGCCTGGCACAGAATAGGCAAGTGTTTCAATCTGCTGTACATAGGGTGGCTATGAGTCAGACTCGACTCGACAGCACCTAACAACAACAACAATACCATGGAATACTCAGCAACAAAAAAAAAAATGAAAGAATGTCATTTGCAGCAAAATGGATGGAAATGGAGAACATCATCTCAAGAGAATGAACACAAGCTCAAAAAGAGAAATACTGTATGTTCTCATATGTAAGAGCTGAATCTTACTTAAAGGAAGAAAATATCCTACACATAAGTTGATATATAAAAAATGCACAATTAAACTTAGGTAAGAAGGGATGATAGAAAGAGCATAAAGGAGGAGGAAGGGAACTGGCAAAGGGAAGTGAAGACTGTAGAAGGCAAGATGGGGAGGAGAGTCAATGTAGAGGGATAAAGGGGAAAAGGATAATCTCAATGTAAACAGCACAACTTCATGAGTACTTTGGAAAAACGGGAATATAACCCAAAAATGCATTTGAGTTTTACTACGTATTAGTCAAAAGGTTCCATAAACCTTGTAAGTTGATAAAAGTATAACCAAAAGTGATGTAGTACTTGCATAATGGAAAAAGCCAATGCTGTATTACTCTGTATCCCACTATCATTTACTAACAAAGGGAGAAAAAAGAAAAAAGTAAGTATTACTATGAAATGGGGAAAAATGTCATCTTTGACAAAAATAACATATAACTGATTTAATCACCATTACAATTTTAGACCAACTGAGTCCTGATATACCATTTGAAGAAAACAGGAGAAAAGCTGATTTTTATAGTTATCCTTACTGACCTGTCCATGGGTATCACCTGCAGACTTGCCAGCCTCAAACTTTAACGCCAACCCAAAGTCAGCAATGCAAGCTGTCAGATTGTTTTTCAACAGCACATTTTTACTTTTGATGTCCCTTCAAACAGAAAGAGTATTCAAATTAAATTTAACCAAGGTATCTTTTAAAAGTTTTTATTGAAAATAGGAAAAATGGAGAATATGTATTCTATGAAAGAAGAGTTATTTAAAAATATGGAATGCAAAGAAAGGGAAAGGGAGAAGCAGCTTAAGCAGAGTCCCCATTTAACCTGGAGCACAAGAGCACAGTGTCAAACCGCTATGCGTAACACAGACAATAAGAATCTTCTCCATAAAGCAGTTTTATAAAGAACTGACACTCCAAAAACATGTATATTACTCTCACATATTAAACATAAAATTGCTATTTTTAAAGATATTTCAGAGTTTATAGTTGTAAATTCTTACAGAAATTTTAAAAAGCAAAACTTTTTAAAGAATTAAAAAAAAATAGGTGAGTTGAGACCTTGCCTATTGGTACTGACCTACATTTTAGAATGGTGCCCTACTGTAGTGGTTCTTAATATTCTTCCACCTGGTTGTAGAAAAGCATCTCTAGGAATATCTAATAGAAGCTTTTTACTATAAGCATACCTTGGTTTTCTGAAATTTTGTGCAGCAGTTTTAAGGCAGTAAGATATCTCTTCATTTGCCTCAACTAGTTTATTCTTGAAATTATAATACTCTAGGTAAATATGTCCATGCCATGACTGATGGTTACACTCACAGGTACAATCAAAGGGACCAAAAGTAGGACAGGAAGGACAAGTAAATACAAATGCTCCAAAAAATCAACTAGTTTTAGTCTCAAAAGATTTTCAGGGCTCTTTACTCCTAATTTGGAGAAGAACCCAGCAGCCCACTCTCAAAAACATCAGCCATTGAAAACCTTATGAATGGCAGAGAAGCACTGACAATAGTACCAGGCATGGCACAGTGCCAGGGAGTGCTTTCTCTCCCCGGCAACAGAGGGTCACTATGAGTTGGACCTGACTTGAAAGCACCTAATAATAACAACAATTACTCCTAATAACCTTGTGGGTCTCCAAGGAGTTCGTTATATGAAAAGCAGACTGCATATAGGAAGGTAAAAAGAAAGAGGAGCATTTTCTGAAGGAGAAGTCATTTAAGGTTTGCAAAATCAATGTATGTAGTTAGAAGAGGTGTATTTAAAATAATGCCTCCCAGCAACCTAAGTGCCTAGAGGCACTGAACTAAGTATTTGGTAAATGAATTGGTTAATGCCTACTTTTAAAGCAACCATCTTTAAATTGAATGCAAAATGACAGATTGAATCCCATGTTCAAGGAAGTTAAATACATGGCAACCTGAATCCATGTTTAAGGAATCCATTTTTCCTTTTCATGGACAAGTCATGGGTCTAAATACTATTCTTCACTGGACAACTGTTTGAGTAATGCCTCCTTTTCCCTTAACTCAAAGCAAAGTATACAGTCATTCCCAAAATAAGATATTTAAAGTCTCTCAATAACATGCCCTTTTACTTATTTATAATTATCCTTAAAGAAAATCATGTTTTGAGTTAAACAATTTTTCCTTTGAGATGAGAAAATATTCTTTCATTCTCAAACATGCTTTCAGATACAAGACAAATTAAAACATAAGAAGACAATTAAACTGCACTAATGATGACAACATATACATTACCCAAGATACTTCCTGGTCAGTGTCAAAGCTAATTTTAAAAAATAAATGAAAATTATCTGCCTCCTCAAGTATAAGAAGGTAAGTAGGAGAAAAGTTTTACACAGGAGATTAAAGGTTTAAATAATATATACTGAATTATCCAGGAAAGCAATATAAATTTTGCTCTACCTGTGAGATATTGCAGGTTTATGGCCATCTTTTAGGCCAGGTATATCCTCATGCAAATATGCCAGTCCTCTAGCCATGGTTTCTGCAATATGACAGAGTTCATTCCAAGAGACCACATTAGCCTTAAGAAAATCTGACAGTGAACCCTGAAGAAAGGGAAAAACAAAATAAAACTTTAAGCTCTTGATAAAAGCCATACATATATGAAGACTTTTCTTTTTACTACAAGAGGTTATGGAACACAACGTATCTTTCCTTTCAGTGTGTAACAATATCCAAAAAGAAATCTCTCTGGAGTGGCTTAACTTTCCTTCTAATTCATAGTAATAAACATCTGACCAGAAAGGAATACCACTGATCTTGTTTTTGTTTGTCTGTCTATTTTTATTGGGGGGTGGGGGGCGGGCAGGGGCAGTAATAGAGGGTTGAACCCAGGGCCTTACACTTGCTTTGCAAGTGCTCTACCACTGAACTGCATCCCCAGCCCATTTTTTTACTTTTAATTTGAGACTGGGTCTCACAAAGTTATGCAGGCTGCCTTTAGCCTTGAACTTGAGATCCTCCTGCTTCCACCTCCCAAGTATACTGGAATTATAGGTATGCACCACCACTCTCAGCTAATACCACAATCTTTAAAGATTTATTACAAAAACAGTCAAATTTCCTCTGATTTGGCAGGTAAAAATTAAAAAAAACAGAGACTAGTTAAAAATCTAAAATTCTATAAAGTATTTTAAAAGTGAAAATACACATTATCGGGATATTACAACACAGAACTAGGATAATACAAAATTACAACATATAAGTAGGCACTAATATGCAATTACTATCATCCTTATGGTCAAGCATTAAGCATACGTGTCACTTACATTCCACAATGATGAAACTTATTATTAAGAACACAATTTCCTACTTCATTTAATGGTACTTTCAAACAGCTTGGAAAATTGAAAAATTGAGGAGAACTAGCAAGTGTGTTTTGGTGATAATTACAAGTTATTGACAGATCAAAGATCATGTAAACTTCCTGGCTCTGGGTTTGTTACTATAGGTAGTTTTAAAGCCTTAAACTCCAGCTAAAAAAAAAGGCTCATGAAGTCAAAACATAAAAAATAAACAATACTAAATACAGTGTATACTAAAGTAAATACCTATAAGAGAGGTGATTACAACATGGGAAATCAGGGACTAAATATAATTAGAGAGTTAGGTTTAAAAAGTTGCTTTCTTTGCTCTTTTGTTAAAATGAATTATTTTTAAAAGCATTTTAAGAGATTCATAATTTTAGGTAAAATATCAATCAACTATAACAACAGACTGTCTCTTGAAAAATAAGTCAACATTAGGTAGGGAGACTAAGTCTGATTTTACTAAATTTAAGTGTTACATAGTTTTACCTTTTCATGAAATGCTGTGATTAGCCAAAGATCCACATCAACACTGGTGCCCCGTTTTTCTGCACCAATGAACTGTAATATGTTCTCATGCTTCATTCCAGGCAAACTATAGACTTCATATTCATTTTGCCATGACTGCTTGTCCTAGAGTTAAGAAGAAATAATAGTAAGAACACAAAGGATACAGGTAAATAAACCATGTCTAGGAGATTATTCAAATAAGTTCTCAAGTAAAACAAAACAAAAAAATAAAGCTAAGTATAAAATAAAAGATCTTTTGTTTTATCCTGTTTTTTACAGAGAAAGCTCTGACATGTAACAGTTCTACACTAAATGCCTGCCCCACCCCATTCCCTCAAAACCTACTTGTCTATGTTTCTAGTTTATGAATACAAGAGTTCATCAGAAGTACTGCACTTGTGTATGTTACAATAACAATACAGTCTGCTTACAAGTTACTCTAAGCATTACCTTGTAATTTCATCATGATGTGAAGTTACCTGTGTTACATTCACAATAATCTCCCTGAAAGATGAAATTCAGATAGAATGACTCTCTAAACAGAAAACATTTTTTTAGCCAGGCACAGTGGCACATACCTGTAATCCCAGTGATTCTGGAGGTGGAGGTAGGAGGATTGTGAGGTGGAGGCCAGAGGCAGCCTGCTTAACTTAATGAGACCCTGACTCAAGATAAAAATATAAAAAATGGGCTGGGAGTACAGCCCAGTGGTACAGCACTTGCAAAAATATGTATGAGGCCCTAGGTTCAACCCCAAAGTACTGTAAATAATAATAATAAAACAAGTTTTAAAGGCCAACATAATACCCAAAACTATTTAAAACCTCACGTATTATTCATTTGTGTCTACAAGTGATTCATATCTACTGAATATCTATTTATAAAAGATTAGTTTTTCAATAAGAAAAGACAATAAAGTGGGCTGCACTATATAGCATGATGGTTAGGAAAACTCTGAATCCAAACTTTTTAAATTCTGGCTCTCCCACTAACCTCTGGCAAATTATATAATCATTCAGTTTCCTAGTTAAGTAAAACAGAGATTGTACTGTCTGTCTCATGGAGTCGTATTACATGTACATATGGACAATGTGTAACATGGAAGGCATGCTTACCTTGTCAATAAAAACATTCAATAAAATATTTGCAGCCGTTGTTGTTTCTCCTTAATATCCAAATGCCTTTCTCTATAATGTTTAATATTTCTCACACATTGAAATAACTTTTCACTGACCTTATTTATAAATTTTGGCACAATAGAATACACTCTTTTTCTGAAAGAGTACTAGTTTACAGGATCTATACTGCTACCCAAATAAATAAAGTAATAAAGTTCTTCACAGACTCTATGAGACAAACTTTAGAAGAAGTGAGAAGGCTAAAATCTAGGTACATAAAGGCAAAGAAATTGCTTATGTGATAACTGTGGAATAAGGGAGCATCAGTGTCAAGGTATAGGAGTGAAGTCTGTATCACTAAATGCAGCTCAAAGCCTCAATACCACAGGTATCAAAAGCCACAGGGGACATAAACAAGAAAGGGAGAAGGGTACCATTAGCAATGTGTGCCATCAATGGAACAAACAACAGTACACAGGTGTGTTAGATCAGGGTTTTATAAGTTCAGCCACTATTTATTTATTTATTTATTTATTTATTTGAAGTACTTGGAGTTGAACCCAGGGCCCTGTGCATACTTTGCAAGCACTCTACCACTGAGCTGCACGCCCAGCCCATTTTTTAATTTTTTAAATTTTGACCTAGGCTCTAAGTTACACAATAAAAACATAGTTACACAGGTTCCCTCTAGCCTCAAACTTGAGATCCTCCTGTCTCAGCCTCACAAATTGCTGGGATTATAGGTGTGCACCATCAGACCTGGCTAGAAGTTCAGCTACTTTTAAAAGAAAAATAATAGTAAACCAACTATTTGGAGACTTGATTCACTGCCTCTGAAAATTCACCAAAAACTGAAATAATTACACTTAAAGTAGAATGAAAATAACTCAAAGACTAGTATCTAGTATCTCTATGTAGCAATTTTAAAACAAAGCACACTATTCCACTCTTCTGTTTGCTTTTTTCTGATAATGGCAAGGGGATATTAAAATGGTGGCTCAGACAATGAGGTTATTTCTTCAACTGGAACTCTCATCTTAGCATTTCTGTATAATTTTTATTGCCAAACTATCACCAATATGTTCATTTACTGTAATTCTACCACTCCAAACAAACATGACTATTGTACTAATAATTCATTTCTCAGATGCAAAGGCAGACATAAAAGGGCTGCTTTTCCTGGTATCACAAAGGACCACTTTGGAATATATAGTTTGTGTTTTCAAGACTGTTTCTGAATTACAATGACCTCACCCGTTACAGTTTTTAAAATAATAAGTACGCTGTTGTTAGTTGTCGTTGAGTCCAACTCATAGTGACCCTCTTTACAACAGAACTAAACACTACTCAACACTGTGTCATGATCAGCATTATGTCAGTGCTTCTCTGCTATTCATAGGATTTTTGATGGCTGATTGTTCTGGGATTGTTTCAGAAGTGGGCTGCAAGGTCCTTCTCCCAAGCCTATAGCACCCAATTTTCCCAGGCAGTCTCCCATCCAAGGACTAACCAGGCCCAGGCCCAATACTGATTAGCTTCCAACATCAAACAGGATGGGATGCCAAGGTGGTATGGCGACAGGCCATATATACATTACAAAACTTCAATATACATACCTGTATTGGAAATATTTTAACAGCCACATATTCATTGAGCAACTGAGCTTTCCAAACACAACCAAATCTTCCCCTTGCTTTCACTTCTAATAACTGCAGTGGCTTCAAACCTAGTAATGGAGAAGGTGGGGGTGGTCCTGGGTCCTACAGATAAATAATAACAATACTGTAAATAAACAGAACATGAAATATACCAATCCTGAAGATGAAAAAAGAGTGAAACACTGAGGAATCAACTGATGGAAATGGTAAACACATATGGATGACATTAACTTCAATCTTGCTGGAACTGAGTTTCTCAAGCATTATAAGTATCTACAATGATCACAAGGCAGACAACTTAAGAGTTTTCATAATACCATTCAGAGCTATTGTGATTTTATACATAGGAAGTAAAAAGATCTAACAGCTTTTTAATCCAGTCTCACTAATTTTCCCACTAAGACTTTCAGTGAACTTTAGGACAGTCCTAACAGTCTTTCACTGGTTTTACCCAGTTTATACTTTCTTAGCAGATGAGGATTTGAAATGTGTGAGAAACAGAAAATTGTAGCTATGTCTCAAAGAAAATCTCAAAATCTACTCTTTTTTTCCAGTGGGTAATTTTAAATTTTTTCTTCATTAATCTCAGAAATTCCCAAAGTAATTTTTAAACACATTGCAGATAGGTATGTAAGATACAAACGCACATAAAATAAATGTTAGTTTTTACAGCCAAATGTTTGCCCATTCTTATTTTTCAACATTAACAGTTCATACTTTAATTATTTCCCCAAAATGGCATGAGATAAAAATTTGTGTTCTGAAGCTGATTAGCAAAGAAAGTACATATGAAAATCCAGAAAAGTGATCATTATAGTAGAAGGAAAACAAGGTATGGTAAATGAAAAAGAAGTGCACTGCTGTAATTAATTTTTAAAACAGAACAGATATGCTATATAAACATATGTACAGCAAGGTAACTCTCCATATACCAACAAGATGGCAATCCCCCATTGAAAGCATTCAATCAGTTCACTAGTTTGCAACTAAAGCAACATGTACGAAATCTTCTGTAAAGCTTCCAAAGAAAAGCAGTAGGAATGTTTCAAAGGCTACAAAACAAGTATTGTGAGGAGGAATTAAAATTTTGGTGGCAAGAGAAACAGATATGATGGCACTGGGTAGCACTTCAGATACCTGGAACTGGTATGTCACCCTAGATCAACACGTCATTGCTCTGCCTTTCTTCTCCATTTTTATCTTGTCTTCTAATGCCTCAAAGACAATTATTGCTCGCCTTAGGCCTCATTCAGCCCTCTGATGCTATGCAGTAGTTTAAAAAGTTTACATCTAACATTAGAAAGACCCTAAACAACAGAAACACTACAAGGTATTAAATAGGAAAACATGCAACTTCTAAATTAGACAAACTATATAAAATGGTTTGAGAATTCCTACTTTGAAACATTAAAACAGAACACTTCCTGTGAGTCATTTCAAACTCTTATCTATTTTAAAATGTCTACACAAGTTTTTTTTTTTCCTTCCCACATTCAAAACATGAAAGGTTACTAAAGCTAGAATTTTTCCGTTTAGCAGAGAGATGGGTCAAAGAGGTCAAGATTTATAGCTGACCTATAAAGGACAGGACAGGCTCCCAAATATATGAGTTTTAGAGGGAACGTAAGAGTCTCTGCAGAGTGCCTATGAAAAGTACACCCTCCCTCTATCATTCCTCAACTGATCATCTCTACCTGTAGCAAGAGATTCTACTAATAGGAGGAGTTGTTGTTGTTAGGTGCCGTCAAGTTGGTATCCAACTCATAGCAACCCTCATAGGGTTTTCAATGGCTGCCTGTTTCGGGATTGTCTCGGTAGTGGATTGCCAGGCCCTTCTCCCATTTTTGTGGTGCTAGGAATTGAACTCGGGACCTCAGAGAGTGCAGCACAGCACTCTACCAACTGAGCTAAATCCCAGCACTAATAGGAGTAGGCTGCTTATTTGAGAATGGAGTCTGGGGAAAAAAGTTTAACACTACTCTAAGGTAAGGAAAATCGCCGGTCCTCAAGGTCCAAGAATTGCTGTGTAAGTAAAGGAATAATTAAACTAAATACAGAAAGCAAGAAAGGTAGAGTTTTCAGAGCAGGTATGCCAAAAACTAAAGTATGCCGATAATGGCCAAAAGCTGAGGAAGGAAAACAACCAAGTAGAGAATAATATGGCTTTAAATTAAAACACTAACATTTTTAATAACATAAATTGATAATGTAGCTAACATACACATTATTCTCTGTTTAAAAAGGTGTCAACCTCATATATGTGAGTCAATCTATGAAATTAGGATTTAAATGACTTAATCCATATCTCAAATTAACAATTTACTAGCAGTTCAAAATATGATTTTAGTAAAAAATTAACTTTAAATTTGGGAAATACACAATAACTTTCAATGTTTATGTTTAGGAAAAAATGATTGTTTTCCAAATGCAAAGATAAACTTCAAAGTTTTTGCAAGTTTGTAAGATGCCATTCAGCAAATTTCTTAAGCTGCTATTATTTTAGGAAGAAATTGTACATAACCCTCCTAATATTACATTCAATACAATTATATCCAGTATTGTATCATAACAGCCAGAAAACACAGTGCTGTCAAAATTTCTTAAAAGTATACAAATCTTAAAAAGAACAGTGGCCAATTTACAAAAGGTAAGAAAAAGGTCTACAAAGGTACCTTCCTGTAAAGTGTCACAAAATAATATTCTTTAATACTGAAAAGATTAGGTCCAAAAACAAATAACTTTGTAGCAAAGATTATAACTGTATAAAATCTGCAATTCTAACCAATACATCTTTTTTCCTTTTTAACAAAAAATTACTGGAAGTTTTAAACTTGTCTCTAATATCTAGGTTTTACTTACCCTATAATCTAAAAATATTAAAAATGATTTTCAGTTCATTAGGATCATTATAGCAGTTTACACACAAAACCTCCACATTTGATTCTAGGAATAAAGATTTATACCTTTAAAACATATCTACCCCTAGAGGGACAAATGCGAACTTAAACTACATGATCGTGAGCATCCATAAAACAGTGCTTTGCCCAGCTACATAGAAAAAAATACTTTTAGGGAACCAATTATAAATACTTCACAATTTCTGAAAATGTTCCTTAAGTCTATAGTTCTCTTGTAATATTCACAGTATTTTATAAAATTAAAAATATACACATTAAAATGGGCTCTGGTTACATTTCTTCTTATGGCATCAGAAGATATGTTGAAAAGATATGTTGCAATTACAATTATTAGTTTAAATTATAATTATTAGAAAAAGTAATACACCAAATACCTCCACTCAATATCATTATCAGAAACAATACTGGAATAAATTGTTACAAGTAGGAAACTGCATAGTCATCTGTGATCATTATACTTATTTTTGAGTTTTCCATTTAAAGGGTGAATTCTAATCTAATCATATAGCCTTAAACCTTTAGACAGCAAAATATCATCAAAAGCTATACTTCCGCAGCTTGTTTCTTTGCTAGAGATGCCAAAGATGAAAGTATCTGAAAATAAAGATTACACACTAAAAGATAATGGGCAAGGCCAAAAGTCAGCACTTGTTAAAATGAGCACATGCTGATACTTTATAAACATATTATATAGTATAAAATTTTCCAGTACAAAGTTTTAAAGCTAATGGAGTCATTAATAGTTGTTTCTACATTCTACCTTAGTAAATATAAATACTGTTAACAATCTTTTAATACCAAAAGCTATTACTATGTCAAATCAATCATACTTTTATACTAAAAGTAGAGGGATCTTTATTACATAAATGCATAAAAACTATAAAGGATGCAAAATAAAGCAACAATAACAACAAAAATCTAAGGACAAAATGTTTAGTATGCATCCACAAAAAATTCCACAACTATAAAACAAGTATCAATGCATCTTACCTCTATCATTATATGAAAGGCGTGCTTGTGAAGAAAAAACATAGGCAAAAGAAATTACGATTCATATTCAGAATGAAATGAAAATGACATATCAGTTACAAAAGTGAAGGAAAGAGAATGTGATTTAGTTTTTTTTAAGTTGGCAGTGATCCAATCTATTATATTTTTAAAACAAGGACTGGAAGCACTTTCCTTATAAACAGAGGAAAGCAGTATCAAAAAAAAGGAAGGAAGGAAGGAAGAAAGGAAGGAAGGAAAAAAGAAAGAAAGAAGAAACCTTGGATATAACTCCAGTATAACCACAAATTACCTGGTCCAAAAGCCATCAAGCCACCAAATAAAGTAAGTCTTAAATAATTATTTTTCAAAAAGGTTCTAATGTCTAAAATACAAGAGTAATCAAACAGGCGATTTTTAACCTAGGATCAAGATATAAGCTGGAATTGGCTTCTGGACAACAGAGGGCAGTATTGCCTTTAATAAATGCTAGCAGCTCTGAAGAAATGTATACAAAGCTAGAACATGCCTCTCAGATGATACTTTCTGACAGTTGTCCTAAGAACCTCCAGAATTTCCTACTTCTAGTGAGTGAACTGCCTCACTCTCCTTTCATAAAAGCCATTAGAATCATAATGGCTAAACTAAAAATGTTTCTGATGGCTATGTGTATGTGTAATATGATAAAAAACTGGGAAGAAAATAAACCAGGGGAAGAATAAGATCACCAGAATCACGTAAAGCATAATGACAACATCAGGCCTATTGCTAACCTATTTGTCCAACCATATCAAGATTAATAAATCTTAATAAAACAGGAACATGTTAACAGTCCAAAACATGATTTTAGTATAACACTACCTTTAAATTTATGAATTATACAATAATTGAATACACTGTGGTGTCCTGGGAATAGGGATACATGCATATACCTCATGGTCTGAGGACAGTAAGATACAAATATAGAAGATCTTCATTTTTCCAGTCATCTCAAAATAGATAAGGGCCTAAATTTTAAATTAAGAAATATTATCACCTGTGTTAAGGAAGTTTAAGAATTCCTCTGAAGAGATGATTATATTCCCTAGTTTCACTATTTCTGCAATATTTCTACAGAGAATAGCACTGACAAAAAGTAAATGATAACTCATTTATATTTTCCAGTTGTTTAGTTTTTCTTCCCTTTTTATTTTCTTTCTATGATAATGATTCAGGACTACTTATAATTCATCCAAAAGGCTGAGTTAATCCTACCACCAAAACATCAATATTCCAGAGTAAAATTCATCCCTTGAAATAAATGCATGCCTACAGATTAACTAGAGCTCAAGGAACACTGAGCTCTTGTTTAAATATAAGTGCTTTCAGAGAAAAAAATGCCTCTGTTCTAACTAGTACAAGTAGGTGCTATCCTAGTCTGAAGAAAAAGTATATCTCTGCTCAGTACTCTTCCTAATAAATTAACATTAGAATAAGCTATAAAATGACCAAAGAAAAATGAGCCAAGAACAAGCCTTAATGTGATAAAACAGTCAAGACAGAACCAAAATATAAATAAATTCACTGAAATACATGAATAGAGTTTTTGTTTTTTAAAGTATATCTTTGCTGACAACCTGCAGCAACAGCATCTTGGCATCTGTCCCCTCCTGGTTTCGCAAGCTAAGCAGGGTTGGCCTGGTTAGTTCTTGGAAGATAGACCACCAAGGAATACCAGGTGCTACAAGCTAAGGAGAAGGACTTGGCAATCCACTCCCGAAACAATTCATCATTGAAAACTCTACGAATAGCAGAGAAGCACAGACAATAGTGCCAGGCATGGATCAGTGTCAGGGAGTGTTTTGTCTGTTGTGCATAGGGTGGTTATGAGAAGGACTCGAATCAACGGCACCTAACAACAATCTTTGCTGAATATACTTCTCAACAAATAAACATCAGAATAAGCAAAATGAACCACACTAAGTAAGAAGATGCCAACAACAGGCCTCAATGGACAATCTGCATGACAATATAAGGGTCAAAACCAGTCCAAAAAATCTAATTCACTGAAATATACAGATAACCAGACAAGAGTTTAGATTCACAAAATGAAAAAGGCAGGTTTGAGTATTATATACTATAACCGTGAAAGTGAAAAGCAAATCAGTACACTAATGTTAAGTGATAGGGTTTATGGATTAGAGACTTGGGGCTTATCCCTTAAGTAGGAAAAAAAGTACTGAACATTAGTAGAGTACTTCACCATCCATTCATTCATTCATTCACTCAAAAAATGTTTACTGAATGCCTTGTTTGTGTCAGGCACTAACTACCCAAGCTTTCATGAAGCTTACAGTAGAAAGACTAATCAATTTGCATGGATAAATGCATAATTATAAACTAAGCTACAAAAAGGAATTCAGTTACCTTGAGCACGCGTAAAGAGATACCTGACTTACACTGGCAGATTAAATAAAAGGATATTTCCCTGAGGGGAACACACTGAAGAAATGAAGTACTAGGGGGCATCAATGAGGTGAAAAATAGTACTAGGACACATCCTAGATTTCTAACTTATACAACCAAAGGGAGAGTTGTTCCATTTACTGAAAACCATGTCTTGGGGGGACAATCATTACCCCTGAAGTACTTAGAGACATCTAAATGGAGCTATTTAGTAGGCAGTTAGATATGCAGATTTGAAATACCAAAAAAAAAAAAAAAAAAAAATCTTTCTAGAAATATGGGGTTTTGTTTACATACTATACATAAGTACTTATATAATATACAGTATGTTGTTGTTAGGCGCCATCAGATAGGTGTCCAACTCATAGCAACCCTACATACAACAGATGAGACACTATTAGGGCTTCTCTGCTATTCAGGAGGTTTTCAATAGCTAATTGTTTTTTGAGAGTAGGTTGCAGGGTCCTTCTCCCAAACCTACAGCACCTGGTGTTCCCAGGTGGGCTCCCATCCAAGTACTAACCAGGCCTGACCCTGCTTAGCTTCCAAGATCTGACAGGATTAGATGCCACAGTGGTATGACTGCAGGCCCAAAATATAGTATAGACTTTCTGTACTAGCCATTCCAAGTTGTATCTCTTAAGTATAGATAGATAAACCTTTTTTACGGGGGTATCCCCACTCAACAACCTCATAGGACTATAAGAAGGATTGAGTCCCCCTTAATCCAATGTGTGTAAAAAGTGAGCAATTCCAGATCTGTCTCCTCTAAGTCACCTAATTATCATACATTCTAGGAAATTTTACAATTGCTCATTTTCTAAAAGACTTTTGCCAATCAGAATAGAAATAAAATCTATAAAGAAATAATATAATGGGTGTCAGGATAAGTATTCCTGAGCTAGAGAAAACAGGACATAATAGATAGAATAATATTGATACTTTCAAATGTGCAGCCATGATTCTATCTAGTTACATCTTCAAGATTCCTCTGTGATATATCCTAATTCCTACAAGTTCTCTCATCTCACTCCTCCTGAAAGCAAACAAAAACCAATATGGATGAAATGATTCTGGGTAGCTTTCTTAAGCAGTAGTTAGCGCCTCATGATAGTCAGCACTGAAGTTAAATGTCTGAGAGAGACATAGACATGCCCATTCTTCTTTTAGTTGTTGCTCAAAAGCATCAGATGTATGACTAGCTCTAGAAGAAATTTTATTTTTATTTTAGCATTTGTATTCTAGAGAAGAAGAAAAAAAGGGAACTGGCCATGCTATATATGAATAAACTGTGAGGTAGTACAATGGTTACTTATCTACCAGACTATATATACTGAAGGGAGGATGTGGCAGTTCACTTCCAAAAACAATCCCCAAACTAACAGCCACTGAAAACCCTGAGGGTCCCTGTGAGTTGGACCTGATTCGACAACACACAACAACAAAATATATACTTAAATAAAGACCATTTCAAAGGTAAAGTATGCGCTCTTGATTCCTTTATCCTACTTTAGTGTTATGGACCTTGCCTAATTATTGAGTGAAACAAGCCACTCAATCAATGGATAACAATCTTTGGATTTAAATGCCCAGGCATTGCCACTCAATCACTTAGTAGTGCCTCAATTTTCTGCTCTCTAAAGTGGACTATGTCATAGGACATGATGAAATTCCTTAACACCTAACAACATGTCACAGGATATTGAAATTAAATGAGTTAACATGTGTAAAGTGTTCTGTGTAGTTCTTTATGTAGTATTCAAACTTAATTTTTATTACAGCAAGTTAATTTCAAAGTATTACATCAACACACCTTTAATCTCAGTGACTCAGGAGGCTGAGGCAGGAGGATCACAAGTTCAGTATCAGAGGCAGCCTGCAAAACTTAGCAAGACCCTTTCTCTAAATTAAAAAAAAAAAAAAAAAAGGCTGGGGATGCAACCCAGTGGTAAGCCACTTGCAAAGTATATGCCAGGCCCTGGGTTCAACTGCCAAGTACTGCAAAAAAAGAAAAAGAAAAAATAGAAAAGAAGCAATTGTTATTGTTGGAAGGTGCTGTGGAGTCGTGTCTGACTCATAGTGACCTTTATAGGGTTTTCAATGGCTAATAATCAGGACTGCCTCAGGAGTAGATTGCCACATTCTGAACTCAGGACCTCAGAGACTGTAGAGCAGCACTCTACCAACTGAGCTAAATCCCAGCCCCCAAAGAAGCAACAGTTTCAATAAAAATGATTCTTTTCAAGTTCAAAAGCTAACCCTTATTGAGCACATAACATTAGCCAAGCAGCCCAGATGTAGTTCCCCTCTCAATCACTATATAACTGGAATAAGATACTTCTTCCTTTCCTCCATTCTTTGCCTAAAATTACTGAAGCAACTGTATTCACACTCTTCATACTCTTAATTTCTTACCAACCAACCAACCAACCAACCAACTTTTAGTTTACCTACATAATAACTGTGGGCTCAAGAAGAGTATGCAAGGACTTTCCCTGTGCCACTTTTACTACATACCTAGCATGATACTTGGCACAGAGCACTCAAGTATTAGATGAGAGGTAAAACAAAAACAGAAAAACAATTCATAACACTTCCAAAACATTTGTTTGCTTTACTAACAAGTAGATATTTTCATTTCTAATATTTCCAATTAATAGGAAAAAATGGACAGCGATGAATAGCTAAGAGTGAAGAAACAAGTCTAGGATGAGGTCTAGGAAAGGAAGGCAATAGAGAAAAACCAAACTCACCTCCTCTTAATTGTCATTTCCTTTCCAGGTAAGGGAAAGAATAAGATAAATCATGTACTCTGGTCTATATGCACCAGTCTCATTTATAAACTGGCAGGTAAGGCCCAGCACAGGCCAAAGGAAAACTGATCTCAAGATGTTAAAATTTAAGTGGGAATCTTCTTTTAGAAATAAAGTGCTCTGATTAATTTCAGTGTACAGCTTTGTTTTAAATTGATGATAAACCACCTTTTATTCCTTGTCTTCTTTCTCTCTGTTTTTGGACATGGAATTTTAGCCACTGTCTAAGTGGTCCTGTCTGAGCATTTTTAAGTGTAATAAATTCTATATGCCTGATGAGAGTAATTTTTTTCAAGGTGCATGTCTATGGGTAATTTAACAATTTCTCCCACAATTAGCTTAGTATATTTTAAGGGAAATTATAATTTACATTATCAACACAAAAACAATCACATACCATAATGGGACACAAAAGGAAGAACATCTTTATCAGCCCTGTATTATTATCTTGGGCATACATGCATGCACATATACACAAAAATGCTCAAGTGTAAGTCACCAGCATTAAATCATACCTTAAAAACACCCTAAACACACTAATGGGAGAAGGACCTGGCAATCCACTCCCAATGCAATCCCGAAACAATCAGCCATTGAAAACCCTATGAGGGTCGCTATGAGTCGGATACCGACTCAACGGCACCTAACAACAACTAACAAACACACTAATATAGATGACTGAAAATATTTGTGAAATGTAGGTTTGGTATCTTAACAAAAACCTAATACAAACTCTAAGATGATAAAATATCACATTATACACTTTAAATGTACATAATTTGTGCCAAAAAAATCATTAAGTTTTGGTACTTCCTGAGCATTAATAACACTTCACTAAATTTCACTTTAAAATACACATTCTTCCCTGCTCCTGCCTACCCCCAGTACTGGCAGATACAGAGCCTGATGCACCCTAGGCAAGTACCGTTGCACTGAGCTGCACCTTCAGATACCATCCCCCTTTTTATTTTATTTTTTAATTTTAGAACATAGTCTCATTAAGTTGGATAGACTGCCTCTGGCCTTGGGATCCTCTTGCCTCAGCCTTCTGAGTAGCTGAGCTTACAGGCATGTACCACAACACTGAGCTAAAAATACAACATTTAATGGAATGAGATAAACATATGAAGCTGAAAGCTATCCTCTGTATACTGTTAATTTAAAAGAAATCACTTGTGGAATAATATCTTATAGTTTATAAAAGACAAACTAACATTTAATAGTTTATAAAAGAGAAAAAGTATATACTTGAACAAATTAGTTTAGAGAAAGGTGTCTAAGGATACACATCAGCCTATAAAAATTGATTATTTCAGGAAAGTGATAAAGGGAGAGGAGAAAAGCAAATCACTTTTTTCACGTTTTTTGGAGTTTTTTTTTTAACACATACTTTAACTAATTTGTCTTGATACAACAAACATGTACTTAAAACTAATACTTAAAGCATAAGAGAGTTTTAGAAGAAGGAGAAAGCAAAAGAGAATAGGATATATGTGCGAATAAACTCTAACCATTTAGAGGTCAACCTACTTCGAGATGTATTTCTATGGAGAGTATAGTATTTATTTTGTAAGTATAATTTAATATTAGCATATGAAACACCATCAATAAAATTTTGTTAAATTTCCCCTGCATCTTCGCTAAAGGAGCATATTTTCCTAAATTGACTTAAATAATGTTATCCTATCCTTTCAGTCTTATTAATCTTAAATCATTGTATATATAGACTCATATTCAAGAGGAATATCCTACAAAGCATTTTCACAGAAGACTTGGTCTCTTGGTGGGTAGTAATTTGACATGGCATGAAATGACACCTTATTACTTTAATATTAAACTCAATGGGATGTTTTTGCATGCCTAACTCAGGGATCCCAAATACCTGAAAGCCCTTAGTCCTTATCAAACCAAAACTTGGAAAAAAGTGTCATGATGTAAGGACTAAAGAGGCTAATGTTATTTTAAAAAGTATACTGC
>VMDO01023149.1:0-10157 GCA_007922755.1 Pedetes capensis
TTCTCTATCTTTTACTATATAGTATTTTTCTATATGTCCTTGGGTTCCATTTCTGTTTAAGATAGAAACTTTTCCTGTAGTGGTCTTTGTTTCTATCTTGTTAGAACAATTACATGCGATTTCTAGTCCATTTATATTGACCTCATTCTTATCTTCCCTCCCCCACTTTTAATGTGATCTGACCTTTGAGTAGGATTTTAAAAGTAAGATTTTTTAAATAAACAATTTCCCCTTTAAACATTAGCTTGTTTGTTGTTATTGTTAAGTGCCATGGAGTCAGGTCCAACTCATAGTGATCCTCACAGAGTTTTCAATGGCTGATTGTTTTTGAAGATTAGGAGTTAGAGAAACTGTGACTACTTGAAAGATAAACACCAAATATTCTTATTCTAAGTTCAACAATCCAGCCTGACTGCAATTCAATATAATTCTTTATGACCTAATCCAAAAATAGCCATAGAAAGGACAATTGGAAATGTTCCAGGTGAATAAGAATGATAGTAAGGGGACCATAATTAGACTAATAAGTTTAATGTTCTGAGAAGGAAACATGTGGATGAAGATCTCTCCTACTCCCAGGAACAAAAGCAGTCTCAGCATTAAAGAATCACTGAAAGACATGTTGAATACTCTACTTCAGCAAAAAAAAAAAAAAAAAAAAAAAATTATTTAAATATCATATGTTAAGGCATTTAAAAGACAAAGTATTTAAGGGAGTATATTTAGAATATGTTGATTACAGTCATAAATTTATATACTTCTGGGTAGATAAAGTCTTTACCATGATCCATTCATAATTACCATTTTAGATGGGATTCTTCTATATAGAATGCTAGCAAATTCAAGTGAAGCTGATTTATTCAAGAGAATTATTCATTTAATTTCCACCCTTTAGTATTTATGTTCTTTTTCCATTCATTTATTCATTTCATCTTTATTCATTTATGCATTTATCAAATATTCATTTAAATGAGTTTCATTATAACCACAGAAACTGTAGGGAGAGGTTCACAGTAAATTTATTCTTTAAATAGAATTATTCTTGCAAATTCCTCTGAGCAGACAAAGGGTGCTTGACTTATATTCACATTTCTTTACATTTTTAAATTTTGTGTATCCATTTTATTTTTTATTTGCATGTTTTCCTTGAACTTCATAGAATTGCCTGAAGAAATCTTTTAGTAAGATATTTAATGTTTTGTATATCAAGTAATTACTTATAACATGATATATGCAAGTTAAAAATTTTATTGAGCTGTCATTAAGGAAATTTTACCATTCCACAATCAAGTACACTTACTTTACACTAGATTATATAATAATTTGAGAGTTTTCCTTTTGTTAAAACCACTCCAGCTTCACAAATACTGACAATGGTCATTTGAGATTTCTTCCACTTCAGTTATTTGCTCTTGTGCCAGTAAAACAAAATTTGCAATTTACAAAAACATAAACTAATTACATTTTACATTGCAGTTGGAACTGTTATTATTATTTGTTTGTTTAGTGATGATTTTACATCGAGTCTTGCTAGTCCAATGGAGCTTGAAATATTGCATTTCTCTGAGCTTTGGCTTGGCCATATGGCTTCCATTTCCTGAAGATGAGCATTTTCTCATGTGTCAAGAAGTGGTCCTAGTGGTGAGGGGAGACAGGCAGAGACAAAGGGATCTTCTCAATTTTTCTTTATCTGTTTTATATTTTGCATTTAATGCTCAGCAGTCACATAAAAGCTCACTTTTTTTTTTAAACCACCAGCCTTCAATCCCTGTGCTCTCATTTCCTGTACATACTTCTGCTCATTTCCTTTATTTTAGCTCTCTTTTGTGGGCTACTGACTTTGGCTTCCAGTCAAAGGTTTAGTTTTCCACCCCTTGTCTGTAAACATAGAGTCATAGTCCTCATTCCTATCATTCCAGTTCTATGAAATAATGTCTAGGCATTTGCTGGGCATGGTGACTCACACCTGTAATCCCCTGGACTCCAGAAGTAGAGGCAGGAGGATCCCAAGTTCACGGAAAGAGGCAACCTGCGTAGCTTAGTGAGACCCTTTCTCAAGATAAAAAGTGAAAAATGGGCTGACAGTACCATTCAGCTATGCAGTGCTTGTAAAAGTACGCATAAGTCCCTGGGTTCACCCCCCAAGTACTGCAAAATAAATAAATAAACAAATAAGAATAGAATAATGTCTAGGCATTCAACTTGTAGCCCAGTATGATTCTTTTTCCAAACTCTTCTTGATATAGTTTTGGAAAATGATGTAATAAAATCTGCTCAAAATCTTTATATGGAAATGTTTCCCAATTCAAATCACTGGCTACTGAGTGAAAGTAAATGAGTTAGTACCTCTCACATTATATTTTGGACACCATAAGATGGAAATCCTGATATTTCCTGTTTGATTATTTAAATATGAGTCTTTCTGACAGTGTTTTTAAGTGTTAGTTTTCCTGTTGAATGATGAGAGGAAAAAGATATAAGACTTAGCGGTAGCCAGCAATTATCATTACCTTTCACTGAATTTCAATCTTTATTTGAGGTCTTCATGTGTTCAAAGATAATCTCTACAATGATAATAGCAATAGGTAGGAGTTTAAACATTATGGAGAAAAAAAGAGTGTCAATGTTGGATCCAGCTGGTAAGGAGTTGAACACAAATTCCATTTGCCGTAAACTGACCTGCAGAAACATCATCTGGAAGAACATTGCTGCGGAGCACACAATCAGTGCCAAATTGTATCTACATTTAGAGAAAACGATAACAGTAGACTCCATCCTACCTGTGCTGTAGTGATGATTGTCGCAATCTAAGTGTGCTTCAGTAAAACAAAGCACCTTGGAAATACACCGCCTGGTTTTTTTTTTCTGAAATTAATTTTATGTAGGAATATTTTGAGAGTATATTTTGAGAGTACATCATTTGTGTGTGTGTTTGTGTGTGTGTGTGTGCACGCGCGTGCGTGCTACTAGGAGATTGAACACGGTACTCCACCACTGGGCTGCGCCCCCAGCCCACTTTTGGTTTTTTTATTTTGAGACAGGGTCTTGCTAAGCTCTGCAGGCTGCCTCTGGCATCAAACTTGTGATCCTCCTGCCTCAGCCTCCGTAGTTGCTGGGATTATAGGCATGCACCATCATGCCCAACCACTTGTCATTTTTTAATTGCTGTGTAGTTTAAGTAATAGACAGTTTGTCATGTAAATGATGATGATGATGATGATGATGATGATGTAACAGCACAGCCCTTTGTGATTTCAAATCTTTGGAATGTCAGTAGTCAGCCATAGAGAAGCCTTCTCGAGAAGGCCATCTACACTAGATGCAGTGCAGTGACAGGAAAGTTAGGCAATGACAAGAGTGAACTTTGGGAGATGTGAGTCGGCCTCTTGAGAGATTGTGTTTTTCTGGCTTGGTTTGGTCCACAGAGAGCCAAACATTATTTATAAGCCCTCACATACATAAGTAAGTATGCCTTACCTTTCATTCTTTCCTCAGTTATAATCTCTTGGGCAAGCCCATCTGTCATCGACTTTGGGCCACTGTCCTCATGCATGTTTCTTCACTTGAAAAATAACTCTTGATTCTTTTTAAGTTACAGTATGAATTTCCTGCACGTTTCCTAGGACAACATTTTACAAGGAACACGGTCTATCTCCAGATTTAGCAGTGTCTTAGACATAAATCCTCCACTTCAACAACTGACTCTGAAAAAATGACTTTCTTTTTCAGTATATCTATGCCTTTATATCTGTTCTTTCTTTGATTAAAAGTCCCCTTCCTTAAAAGTGCCCTTCTTGTGAGTAGAATCCTCCTTGGTACCAGCTCACGAGTCACCACTTGTATAAAACTGTTCTATGTAGTTACTAGCATTTCCCAAATTTGTTGTTGTTGTTAGGTGCCATTGAGTCAGTGTCTGACTACTTACAGTGTCGGACTACTACATAGCCACCCTACTTACCACAGACCAAAAACGCTATTGTCAGTACTTCTCTGCTGTTCATAGGATTTTCAATGGTTGATTGTTTTTTGGGAGTGGGTTGCTGGGTCCTTTTCCCAAGCCTAGAGCACCTGGTGTTCCAAGGTGGTCTCCTATCCAAGCATTAATCAGGCCCAACCCTGCTCAGCTTCCGAGATCTGACGAGATCAGATGCCACAGTGGTATGGCTACAGATACAATCAATCTCTCTCTCTCTCTCTCTCTCTCTCTCTCTCAATGTGTGTTTCTGTCTTTTCTGGAGAAACTTCACTAATGCATATACTAATGTAAGATGTATGAGAATCCTCTATCTCCTATCTTTGCCATTTTTGAGTAAATCTATAATTATTCTAAAATAAGAAGTTTACTTTAAAAATTCAATTTGTCAATAGATGATCTAATTTTTCACAGGATTGTGATACAGGTTAAATGAAGATAATTTGTATAAAGTTCTTAGAACAATGTCAGACACAAAGTAAATGTAAATAAATGTTTTGATTATTATTTTTGTGTCATGAATGTTATCAATTTTTACTAGAAAATAATCTTCTTATCTTGTTGGGGTTTTAGCTCTAGCCCGGCTAAAGTTAGAGCCAAACCCTCAACATAGCAACATGGTCAGTGTCGGGAAAGAAGAACCTCGGGAGACCTTCTGGTGGTTAGAGAAGGATAGGTAAGGTTTATTGGGGTGCTCCCCTGATGGAGAGCAAGGAGCAAGCAGCCCCTACAGAGCAAAGCTCTATCCCTTTAAGTGCTGGCTCTAGGCCTGCTGGTACAGCTCAGCCTTAAAGGCACAGTCACAGCAGCTGGTGTTCTGTGGAGGTCTGATGGTCTTGACTCTCGCGGCTCGCCTTCTTTACCTCCCTCCTTCCCAAGGATGGGAGGAATTGGGAGGCTCTTCGTGGCTTGCTAGATGCCTTTGGCTCTTCGGGGCCCCTGGGCTTGATCTCGCCAGCTTGCTAGATGGTCTTGCTGGAGTAGGGAGCACTGGTCCAGGTGGTGACGTTCAGGAGACGGTCAAAGAGGTCAGGATCGGTGGTGCTACAGTGATGGATATGGGGTCCAGGAGCCCTGCTTTTATAGGGTCCTGGAAGGGTCACATGGTGGGGTTCAACCAATCAGGGCACACAACTGACAGGTACAGCGGGTAAACTGACATACCTGCCAGGTGGGGACAGTTATTACTTGCAAGTGGTGAGGGGAGCCAATCAAAATTAAGGTAGTTAGGGTAGGTCAAGCTGGCCGGGGGCCATCTTTGCTCACTTGATGGGAGGGGCTGGTTTGAGTGAGTGAGATGAGCCCTGGGGTCAACTAGGGGTCAGCCCCTCAGGCTGTTATGAGGGACCCTAGCTGGGAAATATAATTTTAAAAATCCCCAACATTATCTCGGGTACTATTATTTATTTTTGTTATCTCTTAGGATTGATTTTTATAATTTATGCATATGATGGGCTTTGGAATTGAAGAAAAATCACTAAGATGAATTCAATGAGTGTTTGTGGAGGACATATTCTGTGTTTTATTCTAGTATGTCTATTACAAAATTGACAAAGGAAAGAAATCTACAACTTATCTGATAAGACATTCTCTGTGATTCTCTCCTTTACCTTGCTATTATCTAGTTTTGAACATTTTTTACTCTTTTACCAGGTGGACCTACTATATGAGTCAACTAGATAATAAACAGAAAGATACTATAGTAATAATGTGGTGTCCATGATATAAATAACGCTTTTGGTTACACATAAAAACTCCCTCTAGGTAGAAATTTTTAAAATTCAAGTGATATGAAATCACATAGGTGTAGATATGATTTCCAGCCCTTGCAAGTTGTGTACTTTTATCAAGTTTCTTAATCTACTTCAGTTTACCTGATTTAGAGATAAATTTATAGCTGTTGTGAAAAATAGACTAAGTAAATGAAGGAACTAAATGCTCCATAAACAACCACTCAGATTTATGCAGTAATTTCAACAAGTACAGTGTCTTTATATTTATTATTCTTGAACCTTAGGCACTGAAGAAAAAGTGTATCACTGAATAGATAGGATGTCATTGAGAATATTTTATAGTATCCACCTCTGATCTCACACTCAATGAGTAGCACCAAATCACTTTCTCATTAATGAATTCTCAGTGGATTTTCCTCCATCATCCTATTTCAAATAGACCCCAATTTAATTGTGAGCCAAACAATTATTATATACCTTGTAAAACCCTTTTATAACGGTATGTGATATCTGAGATTTAAAAAATAAAAAATAAAAAGAATACTGGAAATACCAATACATATGTTTATGAACTTTCTTTTACCTTCTGTAATAATTTCATTTCGCACTGATGCATTATTCCTTTTTGTTAATTTTCTTCATTCCATCTTTAGTGTCCCATTTTTTGTCACAAATTTATTTTTATCTGTATATTATGATGTATATGTTGCACTATTATGTTTCATTGCCAATCTTGGGTGTAAAGTATATTTCTCCAAAAATGTAAGGCTGTTATATTATTATTTCATAAACTGTATATTCTTTTTCCTTAAATGTTTGGCAATAAGTGATTTTCTGTCTCTATCACCCTCATTCCTGAGAGCATGCAACATTGGGATGAATTTATTTCTACTGAGGCCCTTGCTCATCTTTTTGTGTCCTTCTTCTATACAATGATCTTAAAAAAAAAATAAAAGTTTCCCTTAAACATCATTGTTGTACATGTATTTACACAATCATTCCTTCCTAACTACTATTTCTTTTACAAAAATCGTTGTGAAAAACATGCTCAATAATAGTAGGAGATCAGGTAAAAGGAAAACAATGGAAAACACTTTGCAGTGTTATTTATAAAATTCCACTGCTGAAGTGGGAGTTCTGGCAGCAAGATACCAGGTTCCTTGAGGAGGCAAGTCTGTTTTATTGCAGTATCAGCTTCAAGAAATTTTCAGTTCCTGGTAGCTCCACTTCTTTTTTTGAAGATAATCATCTATCAGACGAAATATAATAAATTGAAATCTGCCAAGCCTTTAGATTCTTCGCCTGATGTTGAAATATGAGTTGAAATGATTATTCTTTGCACTGAGGCAGGGAACAAAGATTGAAGTGTTAAGACTGCTCCATTACACGCTGCTAAGCAGTGGTTTGGTAGCCTTGGCTGCAGTCTCCAGCTGATCAGGTAAGACAGCAAAACGCAAGGAAAAAATTCCTGCCGCTCCCTTCTGAGGGGAAAGGAGAGTGGAGAGGCTGCAGAGGCACTTATGTTGAAAGGACCAATGCAGCACTGAAGATTGCTACTGGGGGCTGCAAGATGAGTCACGATTTATAAGCATTCTTGGCAGAGGTTTGAAAGTTTTATAGCTTGGAGAACTGGGGGCCATGGGGCTGTGTGTTAATTTAAGTGGAAATGGCAAAGACTTAACACCATTTCTCTTTTCTTGTCAAAAAGTAGTTTTGCTTTTTTCCCTGTGGAGTGGTGTGTGTATGTGTCTAGCTCATCTCGGTGACATAAACAATTCCACAAGCTTCTTGAATATCCCTGGGGCGGCTGGGTCCCCCGAGGGAGCCTACACTGGTCTGACTGTGTCACGGAGTGAAGCCATCCGGCCGTGGTGTTTCTGAGGTCGGTCTGCTGCTGGTCTCACATGGCTACCCAGGCTCCTGGGAAAGTGAACTTACTCTTCGATGAAAACACTGAGAGAGCGTCAGAGTACTAAAGTGACGTCTTTTCTTCTTCTGTTCTCTTACTTGGAGCTTTAAAGAAAAGAATAAATTAGTATCTTTTATTATGGCTTAATGTCAAGAAAAAGAGCCTTGGTTAATTGAGCGCCTACTGTGAGTTAGGAACTTTTTAAATGGTTCATATACATTATTCCATTTATTCAAGGAGGAGACATTATTACACTCCAATGATTCATGGAAGGCAAGGCTTTCTGAGGTCATGCAATGGACAAATTTAAGATTACTCAGTCCATAAGCAGTAGAGACTGGATTTGAATCCAGTTTTCTGACTCTACCATTCACTAGCTTTTCACTTTACTAAAATCTTTATTCAAAACAGCCCAAGAAGTGGATGCCCTTTAGCCTCAAGCACTTTAACCACTATGTTTTATTATTTTTTTGCTGCCAAATTATGTTCTACCTAGAGATAAAAGGAAGAATTGTTGTTCTCCCAGATTTTCTTTGCCCTGCAGAAACATCTTCAGGATCTAAGCAATTAACCTGGTTGCTGCCTCTCACAGAGTGGTTCAGAGAATTATGAATAACAGGAAGTGTCTTAATGACACCTCAGTGATGGAGTCAGTGTCCTGTGACACATACTACTCCAGGGACTCTGCCTCTACCTGAGCAATACTCATTAGGGAGAACGTCAGACTAGCTTTCCATCTTGGCTTTGGTAACATTGTGTCCGCTCTGAGGAAGACTCCAGAGACTCTAGTCTAACAGAATGTAGTCATTGTCTTAAAGAAACCAAAGTCAGATTTACCTCTTTTGGCTTAAACCCAATCTGCTTAAGACCTAGCAAAATACCCACAAGTGATAATTTACAGATACATTTCCAAATCCCTCTTCATTTCCTACCCCAAACTTTGAATCACATATTTTCTCCCCATCTTTGCCATTTCAGCCCCTTTCTGACTGAACTACTATTTTTCCTTCCTCTACCTCTTCCTGCCTCTCCCAGAAAATCCGAACCAGATTTCCTTCAGGAATTACAATACTTCCTGAGACTGAAGATTCTCTCCAGCAGGGCAGAGAAAACTGGATAGTGGAAACAGAAAATATTGTGCAGAGGAGCCAAGTTTATTCTTAATGATTACTATCTGCTCAAGAGCAAAAAGAGGAAACCTTTGTGGAGAAGCTTACCACCACAATATAGAGACAAAGGTAAAGAATGTGTGGAAGAGCGCAGGTGAGCAACATATTGTGTGTTACAGGATGGTCATGGAGACCTTAGGTTCTGGAATTATACAGTGTGGGTGCAAAGCCAACTCGGCACTTTCTGACTTGTGACCTTAGAGGTTATTCAGCTTCCATAAGCCTTGGTTTTTGCATTGATTCAGTTAAGACTATACCAAGATCCATACCCACATGTGACCATTGCAATGTTAATTATCGTAAAATGATAAACATAATGTAAAGTCCTAAATACCCATTTCCAAGGCAATCCCGAAATAATCTGCCATTGAAAACGCTATGAGGGTCGCTATGAGTCAGACACAACTCGACAGCACCTAACAACAACAACATAAGGAATGGTCCCCACATGTCTGTCAGTTTGTGGTGCTGTGGGGGCGTGCATGTTGCGGGGCGTGCATGTTGCTGTGATGCTGGAAGCTATGCTACTGGTATTTAAGATACCAGCAGGGCCACTCATGGTGGGCCGATTTCGGCTGAGCTTCCAGACTAAGAATACCGAGAAGGATCTCGCAGGCTACTCCTGAAACAATTGTTGTTGTTGCTAGGTGCCGTCGAGTCGGTATCTGACTCATAGCGACCCTCATAGCATTTTCAACGGCTGAGTGCTTCAAGATTGCCTTGGGAGTGGATTGCCAGGCCCTTCTCCCATTTTTTGCGGGTGCTGGGAATTGAACTCAGGACCTCAGAGGCTGCAGCGCAGTGCTCTACCCACTGAACTAAATCCCAGCCTGAAACAATTAGGTATTTAAAAACCCTATGAATAGCAAAGAAGCACTGTCAACTAACAGGCCAGAAGATGAGCCCCCCAGGTCAGGAGACATTCAAGAAACGAGTGGAAAAGAATTGCTTCCTCAAAGTTGACTCAACTTTAGTAACAGGCATGGAGTAAATCCCCTGGGATCTCCATTTGCTGATGCGGCATGACTTAAAATGAGAAGAAATACAGTCTGCAACAATGGGCTCAGACATAAAACAGGTTGTGTATATGGCACAACGTTGGGAGTGTTTTGTTCTATTATACATAAGGTCACTATGAGTCAGACCCAAATCAACTGCACCTAACAACAACAATAAGAAGAAATGAAGAATCCGTATGAATTGATGAGTTAAAGAATACAACATGGGAGAGAAATGTTATGGACTGAATACTGTGTTCCCCCAAAATGAAGTGTTGAAGCCCTGAGAATTAATGAGATGGTACTAAAGATGGAACTTTTGGATGATAACTAGATTTAAATCAGCTGATGGGGGTGGAATCTCTACAATTAGAC
>VMDO01023149.1:10257-32276 GCA_007922755.1 Pedetes capensis
TCTCTCTCCCCCCCCCCTCTCTCTCTTCCCCTTCTCTCTCCCCTCTCTCCTCTCTGCCTCTCCCTGCTTCGTTCTCTCTCTTCTCTTCCCTCTTTCTCTATCTCTGCCACGTGAGAACACAGAAAGAACCAGGAAGAGGTCCCTTATCAAGAACCAAATATGCAGAGCTGGGCGTGGTGGCACACACCTGTAATCCCAGTGGCTCAGGAGGCAGAGGCAAGAGGATTGCAAGTTCAACACCAGAGACAGTCTGCATAACTTAGTGAGACCCTGTCTCAAAAAGTAAAAAAAAATAAAATAAAATAGAAAATAAAGGCTAGGGGTGAAGGCCAGTGGTCCAGCACTTGCAGAACATACAAGCGCAAGACCCTGGGTTCAACCCCCAGTACCAAAAAAAAAAAAAAAAAAAAGAACCAAATATGCCAGAAGCTTTATCTTGACCTTCCCAGACTCTTAAACTGTGAGAGGTAAATCCTACTGCTTAAGCCTGTCAGCCTATGGTACTCTATTACTGCCATTCAAACTCAATAGTACAAGAAGAAAACATAAATCACGTGAGTATGAAGGATAAGTTTAAAGCAACAGTCTATTTTTTTTTACATATTTTTTAGATAAAAGTAATGGTCTCTATCCATTAATTGCTAGCAGTAGATTATCTGCCCTTTACTACCTGTAATTTCTTTGGGTGCCTGCTCTTGGTTCCTAGAAATGTTTTTGAGTTAAGGTGAGTGTCATGTCAGGCTTAAGGGACTTCAGTGGGAACAAGTATGATTTCTCTGTTCAGGGTGCTATTCATGATATCTTCTAAATGAATTTGCTCTACAAAAATAGGTATTTTAGACCAGAACCATGGCACACACCTATAATTCCAGCTAGTAGGGAGGCTGAGGCAGGAGGATCTCGAGTTTGAGACCAGAGGCATCCTGTCCAACTTAGTGAGACCCTGTCTCAAAAATTAAAAAGGGGGCCAAGGGTGTGCTCAGTGGTTCAGTCATTTCCTGGCACAAATGAGGCTCGGGGTTCATCCTCTGAGTACAGAAAGAAAAAAAAAAAAGAAAATGAATATCTTGAACCATGCGTAACTTTAAAGCTGTCTCATTGGGCATTTATTTTCAGGAGGGAATATTATAATTGATATCTTTGAGCAGCTCATTTTTAAAAAAATATTCTTTTATTTATGGCATTGCTCACAGGTAGTGCTGCCTTCAAAGAATGATAAGGAGCTTTATAGTTCTTTGTCTCACTCACAAAAACAGTGACCGTAACATTCCATTTAAAGTATAGCGTTGATCTAATAACTCCAGCATTTTTCTGTAGGGTATTCACATATAATTTCAAGTATGAATTACTACTGTCTAGTTATGACTCTACCTGCAGCTGTAGCCCTGTGGAATCTGATCCCATCAGATCTCAGAAGCTAAGCAGGGTTGGGCCTGGTTAGTACCTGGATGGGAGACTGCCTGGGAACACCAGGTGCTGTAGGCTTGGGAGAAGGACCTGGCAACCCCCTCTCAAAAATCAATCTGCCATTGAAAACCCTATGAACAGCAGAGAAGCACTGACAATAGTGTTTCCCCTGTTGTGCACAGGGTCGCTATGAGTCGGATACCAACTCGACGGCACCTAACAACAACAACAACAATTATGACTCTAATTATCTTTTTATACTCTAGATCAGTTCATTAAAACTGTGCTATTCAGTGACTCCTCTTTTATCTTCCTCAGTACATTGTCACAGCCTTTTTTGCCAAATGCTCACCATCACATACTAAATTGAAATTTGGTAACAGTCTTCCAACTGACTCTAATATACATTCCGATATGTTCTCAGCCTAAGTGCATCTGCTGCACTTTGAGTAATCTTGAAGACTTTAAGAAAATCATCGAAGCTATTACTGATAATACTAATGTGCATTTCAACATTATTGAAAAATGTAAATCTTTACTTCAAGGCTTAAAAGCTTTCTCTTTTTTTCCTGACAAGAAAACTACATGATTTAGGTTATTCATTTGTCCTAATGTAGTTTTAAGGCCAGAAATATCATAGTAAGAAAATGTGTTTAGTCTTGACATACACATGGAAGGAGGTCCAAGGAGAGGAAGAAAAGGAAAAGCAATATACTAATTTTTCAAGAAGAATTTATAATTTTATTATTGCTATTTGTATTGGGTTAAATTGTGTTTTCCAAATGGATATGTCCACAATATCACCTCTAGGTACTATGGATGTGATTTGATTTGGAAAAGGGCCTTTACAGATGCCATTAAGGGTTTTATGATGAGATCATCATGGAATATTCTGATGGGCCTTAAATCCAAAGACAAGTATTCTTAAAAGAGACAGAAGAGAAGACACAGGCATACAGGACAAGGCTATGGGGAAAAGGCAGAGATTGGAGTGACACAGTAGAAAATGCAGAGGGATTCAACAGCCACAGAGAGCTAGAAGCAGCAAGGAAGCATCTCTTCTTTAAAACCAGTAATTATAATTGTTTATGTCAGCTCCAGGAAACTATTTAACTGCACTGGTTAAATAGTATGCTAAGGTTGCCCCATGCCACAAAGCCTTCTTATTAGCTATATTTGTCTCCTGGGGGGATGACATTTTAAATTCATGTAAGCATATTAAAAATGCAATTTCCTGCTGGGCATGGTGGCACATGTCTATAATCCCGGTGGTTCGGGAGGCAGAGGCAGGAGGATCGCAAGTTCGAGACCAGAGGCAGTCTGCATAATTTAGGAAGACCCTGTCTCAAAAAGTAAAACAAAACAAAAAAATGGACTGGTGTGGGGCAGCTCAGTGGTCCAGCACTTGCAAAGCATGCAAGCTCAAGGTCCTGGGTTCAACTCCTAGAACTGGAAAAAAAAAAAAAGCAATTTCCAATATTTGAGTATGTATGGCATTCAGGAAATCTTTGAAGAATGAAAGAATGATTGATTTTAGTCTTTGGCATTTTACACCCACATCTATACTTTCAAGCTGACAAAAAAAAAACAACCAACAAGAGGTTAGTACAAGATGAAGTTAAAGATGTAATAATTTTACTATATGTAAGGCCTTTACTCTGAAAATTTTGGCTTTTGTTCTCAAATGGAGTGCAAAATAGTGGAAGAGTCAAACAAACGTGATATTAATCTGATTTTTGATCTAAGAGGAACATTGTCTCAGAAAGAGATGGCATGTATGCAAATGTTTGCTCTTATTGGGTGCCGTCAAGTTGGATCCAACACATAGTGATCCTATGTACAGCAGAATGAAACACTACCCTACACTGTGTCATGCATGCAATCTTTCTGTGTTTGAGCCCATTGTTGCAGTCACTGTGTTATTTCTCATTTTGAGTCTTGCCACATCTTCAAAAGGAGATGTCCGACGGGCTTTACTCCATTCCCATCCGTAAGGTTCACTCTACTTTGAGGAGATAAATCTTACCCCAGTCATTTCTTGAATGCCTTCCAGCCTGGGAGCTCATTTTCCTGCACTGTATTTGACAGGGCTTTTCTGCTATTCACAGGATTTTCAATGGCTAATTGTTTCAGGAGTGGGCTGACGGGTCCTTCTCCCTAGTCTATCTTAGTCTGGAAGCTCAGCTGAAACCTGTCCACCATGAGTGGCCCTTGAAGGTATCCAGCATACTGGTGGCATAGCTTTCAGCATCAAAGCAATCTATGAGCCCCCACAGCATGTTAAGCTGATAGACACGTGGGAGATATGAAAAGGTAGGATCAGGAAAATTAGGATGCTATTGTCATGGTCTAGATGCAGGTTGTTTGCACTAAAGTGGAGCAATATAGATGGTGAGAAGTGGTAAAACCAAATGTGGCTGACCACTGAAGGGACCTCAGAATATAATAAAAAGTCCTTCACTTTCATAAGCTTTTGTTGTTGTTGTTGTTAGGTGCCATCGAGTCGAGTCCAACTCATAGCAACCCTATGTACAGCAGATCGAAACATTTGCCAATTCTGTGCCAGGTAAGCGATCATATTTGTGTTTAAGCCCATTGTTGCAGACACTGTCTCAATCCATCTGGTGGCGGGTTTTCCTCTTTTGCATTGGCCTGCCACTCTTCCAAACATGATGTCCTTCTCCAAGGATTGATCTCTCCTGACTACATGTCCGAAATATGTAAGACGCAGTTTGGACATTCTTGCTTCCAAGGAGCACTCTGGTTGTACTTCTTCTAGGACAGATTTGTTGGTTCTTTTGGCAGTCCATGGTATATTCAACAGATGTCTCCAGCACCACAATTCAAAAGCATCAATTCTTTTTCTGTCTCCCTTGTTCAATGTCCAGCTTTCACAACCATATGATGCCACTGAAAATACCGTGGCATGAGTCAGATGCACCTTCATCTTCAATGTGACATCTTTGCTTTTCAGTACTCTAAAGAGATCTTTTGCCACAGCTTTTCCTAGAGAAATGCATCTTTTGATTTCTTGACTGCTACTTCCATGGGTGTTGATTATAGAGCCAAGCAAAGCAAAATATTGGACAACCTCAATCTTTTCTCCATTTATTGTGAAGTTGCATGCTGACCCAGTCATGAGGATTTTTGTTTTGCTGATGTTTAGTCGCAACCCATATTGAAGGCTATGATCTTTGATCTTCTTCAATAAATGTTTTAAATCCTTTTCACTTTCAGCAAGCAGAGTTGTTGTCATCTGCATAACGCAGGTTGTTAATGAGCCTTCCTCCAATCCTGATGTCGAATTCTTCCTCATAAAGTCCAGCTTCTCGGATTATTTGCTCAGCGTATAAATTGAAGAGATAGAGTGAAAGTATACAGCCTTGACGCACACCTTTCTCAACTTTAAACCACTCAGTGTTTCCTTGTTCTATTTGAACAACTGCCTCCTGGTTCATGTACAGATTTCTCATGGGCACAATTAGGTATTCTGGTATTCCCATTTTCCGAAGTATTATCCATAATTTGTTATGGTCCACACAATCAAATGCCTTTGCATAGTCAATGAAACATAGATAGACATCTTTCTGATATTCTCTGCTTTCAGTTAATATCCACCTTGAATCAGCAATGATGTCCCTGGTTCACCACCCTCTTCTGAATCCTGCTTGGTTTTCCAGTAATTCTCTGTCTATATACTGCTCCAGTCGCTTCTGAATGACCTTTAGTAGAATTTTGCTTGTGTGCGATATTAATGATACTGTCCGATAGTTTGCACATTTGGTTGGATCCCCTTTCTTGGGAATAGGCACAAATATGAATCTCTTCCAGTCAGTTGGCCAAGTACCTGTTTTCCAAACCTGATGACCCAAACATGTTATCACCTCCAGTGCTGCATCTGTTTGCTGAAACATCTCTATTGGTATCCCATCAATTCCTGGAGCCTTGTGTTTCACCAGTTCTTTCAAGGCAGCTTCCACTTCATCCTTCAACACCATTGGTTCCTCTTCATATGCAATCTCTTGGAATGGTTGGTCATCTACCAATTCTTTCTTGTATAATGACTCTGTGTATTCTTCCCATCTTCTTTTGATGTTTCCTGCATCATTTAATATTTTCCCTGTAGAATCTCTCACTACTGCCATTCGAGGCTTGAATTTTTTCTTCATTTCCTTAAGCTTGAGAAACACAGAGCATGTTCTTCCCTTTGGGTTTTCTGCCTCCAGCTCCTTGCAAATGTCATTAAAATATTTGCTTTTGACTTCTCGAGCTGGCTTCTGAAATCTTCTGTTTAGTTCCTTAACTTCATCATGTCTTCCTTTTACTTTAGCTGCTCCATGTTAAAGGGCAAGGCCCAGTGTTTCTTTTGACATGTAATTTGGTCTTTTTTTTTTTCTTGTCTTTTTAAGAACTTTTTGCTTCCTTCTTGAATGATATCTTTTATGTCATGCCACAACTCTTCTGGTCTCCTGTCATTTGTGTCTAATGCATTAAACCTATTTTTGTGGTGGTCTCTGAACTCACGTGGGATATACTCAAGGTCATACCGTGGCTCTCGTATACTTGTCCTAATTTTCTTCAGCTTCAGTTTGAACTTGCATATGAGAAGTTGATGGTCTGATCCACAGTCAGCACCTGGTCTTGTTTTGACATTTTGTACAGAGCTTTTCTATTGTCTCTTTCCACATATGTAGTCAATTTGATTCCTGTATGTTCCATCTGGTGAAGTCCATGTGTATAGTCTCAGTTTATGATATTGAAAAAATGTATTTGCAATGAAAAGGTCATTGGTCTGACAAAATTCTATCATGTGATCTCCAGCTTTGTTTCCATCACCAAGACCATATTTTGCAACTACTGAGCCTTCTTCTTTGTTTCCAACCTTTGAATTCCAGTTACCAGTGATTATCAGTATGTCCTGATTGCATATTTGATCTATTTCAGATTGCAGAACCTGATAAAAGTCTTTTCTTTCTTCATTTGTGGCCTTAGTGGTGGGTGCATAAATTTGAATAATAGTCATATTAACTGGCCTTCCTTGTAGGCTTATGGATATTATTCTATCACTGACAACATTGTGTTTCATGACAGATCTTGAAATGTCTTTTTTGATGATGAATGCAACCCCATTTCTCTTTAGTTTATCATTCCCAGCATAGTAGACCATATGATTGTCTGACTCAAAATGGCCTATACTAGTCCATTTGAGCTCACTGATGCCTAGAATGTCAATGTTCATGCGCTCCATTTCTCTTTTAATGATTTCTAATTTTCCTAGATTCATACTATGTACATTCCATCTTTCAATTATTAGTGGATGTTTACAGTTGTTTCTCCTCATTTTGAGTCATGCTACATCAGCAAATTGAGGTCCCTGGGGTTTTATTCCATTTCTGTCATCATGGTAGACTCTACTTTGAGGAGGCAACTCTTCCCCAGTAGTCTTTTGAGTGCCTTCCAACCTGGAGGGCTTATTTTCCCCACTATATCTGACAGTGTTTCTTTGCTATTCATAGGGTTTTCAATGGCCAGTTGTTTCCGGAGTGGTTTGCCAGGTCCTACTCCCTAGTCTGTCTTAGTCTGGAAGCTCAGCTCAAAACCTGTCCACCATGAGTAACCTTGCTCATATCTGAGGTACCAGTGGTAGAGCTCTCAGCCTCCTCACAACACAGAATCCCCCACAGTGGGGCAAACTGACAGATGTGTGGGGGTCATAAGCCTTACTGAGTGTAATTTCTATGGCCATGTTGGAAGGCCCCTAAAGACCTCACAAGATGAACTTACTCCTTCATTACAACACAAGATGAAGAAAGAAAAGAAAAAGCCATGGATAACTCCAAGTTTTTGGCTGGTCTAACTGGAAAGATTTCGCTGTCATTAACTAGAATCAGAAAGCCAACAGATAAAGCCGATTTGTAAGGTAAGATAATGGGCATACTAACTTTCAGGTATCTATTTGACATTCAGAATGTTGGGTAGATAGATATTGGGCTAAAGTTCAAAGGTAAGGATGTGTATTTCAGAATCATTAGCAGATATTTAAAAGCACACAACTGAATGAGATCACCAATAAATTGGCATAAATAGAGAAAGTAAGAGGTACAAGAACTGAGAACGTGAATTCTCTAAAGTTTGACCACCGTGGCATAGTAAGAAGAGGACCAAAATTTTATGGTTTCACATACTGACCACCCTTTCAAGGGGTTTAATTCTAAAAGAGTAGAGAAATGGAGTGGTGATGGTGGGCACAGTGGCGCACGCTTGTAATCCCAGTGGCTTAGGAGGTGGAGGCAGGAGGATCGCCAGTTCAAGACCAGAGGCAGTCTGCATAACTTAGCGAGACCCTGTCTCAAAAAGTAAAAAAAAAAGGGGGGGGGCTGGGAATGCAGCTCAGTGGTCCAGCATTTGCAAAGCATGCAAGTGTGAGGCCCTGGGTTCACCCCCCAGTACCACAAAAAAAGAAAAGAAAAGGAAAGAAAAGAAAAGAAAAGAAATGGAGTGGTGATTGGAGTTGTTATGTCAAAAAAAAATTAAGACACACAAATTAGAAGAATAATTTCTCATAGGAATGGTCCAACAAATAGAGAAAACTTGGCAATGTGGGGATGAAATGGGGTTGCAATGATGTCCTTCAGTAGGTGAAAAATGAATGAACATTTGAGTGTAAGAAAAACATTTGGCAATAAACAAACTCCTATAACAGAAGTCACTATACAGGTCTAGGTAATAGTAGTTTCGAAGATGTAATATTGGGAATTTCTTTCTGATTGTTTTGATTTTTCTAGTGAATTAGGCAGTAAGATCATTATTGAGCATAATGATGTTAGAGGTTATTAGGAAACAGAAGAGGAACAAGATGCAAAATTAGTCAAGAAATCCGAGAGTTCAAGAGAGTGAGGAAATGCTAGTTGGTGGGCAGCATTAGGATCGCCCTTGAAGGACCCAGCTCTGAGTCTGAGACGGAGCTAGTCAGGGTGCAGCTTCAGCCACAGACACCTCTGTGAGAACAGGTGGTAAGTAAGCAAAGTGTGTCACTTAGCTTTTGTGTGGCCATGACCAAATGCCTGGCAGAGCAGCTAAGGAGGAAGGGTTTGTTTCTGGCTCCCTGTCAGAGGTCCAGTCCAGTCCGTAGGGCAGCATGGTACTGAGCTGGTGGCAGACTCTCATGGTGGAAGAGATTGTTCACATTATGGGAGATTAAGAGCAGAGGAACCAACTGAATGGGGGCCCGGGTAGAACCTCAAACCCCAACCCTAGGAGCTGCTTCTCCCAGCCAGGTCTCACCTTCCAAAGTGCCAAAGACTCCCAAAATAGTGCCACCTGCTGGGGACCAAGCAGTCACACATGGGTCTTGGGGCCATTTTATATTCAAACCATAACATGAGGAGCCTCCAAAGCTGCACCCCACGTTGCATTTAGTTGCCATATCTCTTCAGTGTCTTGTAATTTAATTTCCTCAGCTCTGGCTAGTGGTGTTGTTGTTGTTTACTTTTGTGCTGTTTTGTTTTGAATGGCCTTGATGAACGCTACTGGCCAGAAGATCATCCCTCAATCTGGGCCTCTCTGATGTTTGCTCAGGACCAGACTGAGGTTAGCTACCTTTGTCAAGAATTCAGGTGAAGCAATGATTTGCACTTCTAGGTTCATCCTATCAACGATACGTGATATGAGCACAACTTATTATCTGAGGTTGATTTTAATTTCTTATTTCAGGGGATGTCTGCCAGGTTTCTTCATGTTAAAATTGTTGTTTCCATCTTTATGACTCATAAGTATCATGTGTAGGAAGAGTTTACTAAGACCTCGCTTTTCATGGTACCTTTGTCCACTAAGTTTAGTATATTTCAATGATTTCTGCCTTTAGTAATCATTACAATCATATTGGGCTGGGATTTGGCTCAGTTGGTAGAGCACTGCGCTGCAGTCTCTGAGGTCCCGAGTTCAATTCCCAGCACCACAAAAATGGGAGAAGGGCCTGGCAATCCACTCCCAAGGCAATCCCGTAACAGTCAGCCATTGAAAACCCTATGAGGGTCGCTATGAGCCGGATACTGACTTGACGGCACCTAACAACAACAACAACAACAATCATATTGGCATAATGGTGATTTTCTATTTCCATTTTTTCCTCTTTTTGTTATCTTGAGTCTTACTATAAGAAATAGCTACCTTTTAGCTAGCATTTAATTATTTAATCAGTTGATTTTTTATATCATAATGGACTCATTTATATTATTCTATAAGATGGGATATTTATATTGCTGTTCAAATTGCTCCATTTTTGACCATTGTGATTCCTTTCAGGTTTTCCCTTGGTTCATTCATCCCAATCTGCCTTTCTGAGTACTTCTTTACTTCCTGGAAGCACTAGATAATCTGATCTGATTTTGTATCTTCCCTTCTCTGGCCCTAGAATCAACCATCTTTTCAAAGATCCTTTGTCCCTTTCATTAGTAAATGGTATTTAGAACACAAAATGTGAACTCTAGGTATGCTTATTGTTTGGAGGCTTTCTTGGTGGACAGAGATAGGAAATATATCTATGCATAAACACACCTTTCTATTTTTACATATATTTTTCTGTGTGTATGTGTAAAACCAAGAGTGCATGCTGATGCTCTTGATCTCAATGCCACAGGGTTTATTTTCAGTTTTTTCCTTTGAATATTTGTAACTCTTTTCTCTCACAGTGAGATGCTTACCTCTTATCCAAAATGTGTGTAATTATTGGCATAATCTCATTATACCCATAAAGTAATGTTTGATCTGTTAATCCATATCCTTGTGGGGATAAGACACTTCACCACAGTGTTTGATTGCAGTTTTTTTCGTATTTAACTTTATAGTATACAACTGACATGTTCTTTGTTAAAATTAGTTGTTTTATTCCCACTCAATTTTGCTTCTGTTGTTGTTGTTAGGTGCCTTTGAGTCAGTAACTAACTCATAGTGACCGTATGTACAACAGGCAAAACCCTATTGTCAGTGCTTCTCTGCCATTCATAGGGTTTTCAATGGCAGATTGCTTTTTGAGAGTGGGTTGCTGGGTCCTTCTGCCAAGCCTACAGCACCTGGTGTTTCCAGGGGGTCTCCCGTCCAAGTACTAATCAGGCCAGACCCTGCTTAGCTTCAGGGATCTGATGGGATCCGATGCCACAGTGGTATGGCTATAGGCTTGCTTATGTTACTCTTTTGTAAAATGGTTAAATTTATGTTGCCATTATTACATTTAATTTTTTCCCTCATCCTAATCATTTTAAATTGTGTACTGTTTTTTAAGTAAAAAACTATGTGAAACATTTCCATGATTCTGAAAGTTGTAGTGAATTAAGAAGTTATATTCAGATAAGTTTCATTCTCTCCTCATCTTTCCTACCCTATTCCTATTTCTTTATTTCTTCCCAACATATCCCACCTACATCTTTAGATAATTAATGTCACGAATGTCTATATTTCTTTTGCACAAATGAATGGATGGATAAATATGTCCTCATATTCCTTTCTGGTTACATAAGTGGTATCCCACTCTAGGCATATTGTTGCATTTTGCTTTGCTTTCCCAATATGTCTCTGAACTGATGTCATCTCGATTTATAGATATACTCTTCATTCTTTTGGCAATATAATATTCCATCCCATGGAAGCACCATAGCTTATTCAAACAGCCCCTTTGTGTGAGCATGTAGGGGAGAGCTGATTTGATTTTAGCTGGTGTTATCATTTCCCTAGGTGAGACAATTTGTGTGACTTGTTCTGCTCTGGCAGGCTATGTATTTGCTCCCCTTCTAGTAGGAAGATTATGCCTCTCTGTATCTTTAGTGTGCTTTGGGCAATGACATACAGAGAAGTAAAATGTGTAATTGCAAGTAGAAGTTTAAATAACATTTGTGGTTCCCTGTGGCTTTTTGTCTTTTTACCACATGATGGGCAATGTCAGTGAATATGAGCAATGTAAAATATGCATGTATGAAAATGTCATATGATACTCATTATTCTGTATGCTAACTAAAAAAGATTACTACTTTAAAAACCCCAAGACAAAGAAAAAAATGATGACCAATGTCTTTTTGATAGGGTTTTATCTGTCAGCCAGGATTCTAAAATGAAGATAATGTGGACCAGAGCTGCAGTCTGAAGATTTCATGGTATTCATGGCCCCTGCCTTCAAGTAACATCTATTGCTTAATGTCTGAATCCTGGAATGAAGATAATGTGGAGGAGAAGCAGTAGTTGTGAAATGTGATCAAGAAATCATCCATTATGGTTATATGTCAGTGAGACTTTGGGATTACATGTTAATACAATACTACTATATCTAAACTATTTGATATAACTATGATTTAAGACAATGAAGAGAATCTATATCTGCTGTACCAGTCTGCTCAACCTGCTATAGCAGATACCATAGACTGGGCAGCTTAAAGAAGAGGAACATTATGTCTTGCAATTCTAGAGGCTAGTTAGTTACAAGTCAAAACAACTGAGTTGATTATGAAGACATAAGATCTTAATATGGGCTACTAAAGAAGGCATATAAATATGCCGGGTGAGGTGGCTCTCACCTGTAATCCCAGAGGCAGACATAGGAGGATCTCAAGTTTGAGATCAGAGGCAGCCTACGTAACTTAGTGAGACCCTGTCTCAAAAAGTAAATAAAAAAGGGGCTGGGGGTGCAGCTCAGTGGTCCAGTACTTGCAAAGGTATGCAAGCACGAGGCCCTGGATTCAACCTCTAGTACCGGGGTTGGGGGCGGGGGAGAAGGTATATAAATATACCATAACTAAAAAGGTTGATACATCTAGGAAAAATGTTCTTTCCTCTATGGCTTTTGATACCTAATTTTCTCTCTTCTTTTTAGGCTCTCATGTGGCATAGCTTGCCATTCAAAATCTCATGTAAAATTGCGTGGTTTTTTTTTTTTGTGTGTGTGTGTGTGTCTGTGTCCGTGTACGTGTGGAGTGTATGTGTGTATGTGTGTGTGTGTATTTAAATTAAGAACATAGTCTTTTAAATCTTCAAAAAGTTTCAAGTGCCATTGAGTGTTTGAAACTGAAAAGTAGTTTTGACACATACATAAATATATCTATGTTGTTGTTGTTGTTTGGTGCTGTCAAGTCATGTCCAACTCATAGCAACCCTCATAGGGTTGTCAATGGCTGATTGTTTCAGGATTGCCTCGGGAGTGGATTGCCATGTCCTTCTCCCATTTTTGCAGTGCTGGGAACAGAACCCGGGACCTCAAAGACTGTAGAGCATAACTCTACCAACGGAGCTAAATCCTAGCCCAGCATTTATACCGAATGTTTTGGAGATAACTGAATAGAATTTGTTGTGCTTATTTTACTTCTGGTTTTGTTTTTTTAGTCTGATATCATTTGCTACATTGTCTCAATAGTATGTATTGGTGGGAAGTTCTGTAATTGATAGTTAACTGACATGTAATAATAATAATGTGGAATGACTTGGGTATTCATGGCCTCTGCCTTCAAGTAATGTCTATTGTTTAATGTCTGAATTCTTGTATTTGATTGCCACATAATGTATGACTAAACATTCTTTTAGCACCACAGTTTCACACCCATTTTCTATTGACAAAATACAAAATAAAGCTTTTTCAAAGTTAGCTTTTATTCAGTAACAGACTTTAGACTTGCCTTTCTTTTTCTCTGGCAGTTATTGACCTTTCTTGCAAGAGATTATTAGCTAAAGGTCACCGCCTTTTTATTTTGTTACCTTAAAGCTAAAGAATTTATTAGCTCATCCTTAATACTATGGCAGATCATTTTCTTCATGGGATGGGTAGTACATAAATAATGCAAGATTTAAAGTCATAGAATTCCTTTATCAGCAGATAGAAAAGTACTTTTAAAAATCTTCTTCTGGCTTGAGGTAAGAGTCCACTTTTATGCTGAATCCACTCAAGACTTTGTCAGCCGCATCTCCATGGAAAATCTGACAGTGATACTGGGTAAATGTGAGAGCAGACCTGCCAGATTAAATTCACCCTCCATAAAATTCCCTAGTAAAGATAACTGACGAAAATGCAACTTCAGTGCTTAAGATTACAATTTGGATGAATCCACTTCCTTTTACTTCCATTACTGTTTTTTTGGTCTGGCCACTAGAATAGGAAAGAAAGAAATTAGAAAATAGAAATGGAACTATGTACTGAGAATACAAAAAAAATCATGTAACTGTGATGCTCACTAGAAATTTTTTTTACAATTGGAAACAGAATGACCATGTTTACTTTCTTTGTAGTTGGTGGTTGTTGTTAGGTGCTGTCTAGTCAGTGTCCGACTCATAATGACCCTATGTATAACAGGTAAAACTTTCTTTAGTAGAGTTTAATTAATAAAAGTGACAGGAAAGTCTGATTTACAGAAATATAACACATTTCTCAAATACTACACATTCTATTACCACGCAGAAGTGAAGAAATCAAAGTCAATATTCTACTTTTCCAAAATGCATGTACTGGAATTCAGCCAACTAATTATGTGGCAAATTTTGATTTGCTTTAAAATGGTTATCAACAGAGGGTTCAAAAGATCAGCAGTTCTGCCACTAGAAATTCAAAGGCCTAATTAAACATATTTATGTATTCTAAAAATCACTTTTATTTTTAAAGCACTATTAAAAACTGGCTTATGCATTTGATTCCCAAGCCTCCCTAATTTTGACAGATGTTAAGCTGCTATAACCCAGAAAAAAAAAAGAAACAAAAATCTTCAATTGACCTGGATCAATTTCTGCATAAAATGCTTGAATGTCAAAATAATTCCATTAGCTAGTATTGAATAATGATAATAAAAAGAAAAAGGTTTTGTGGAACAATATAAATTAAATGCCTTACTGGTACTGTAAAATGAGTGTAGTATTCAAATGCAAATAAAATTGTTTACTAAAAAGTTAAATATTTTTGCTTCACTTTACTTCAAGTCTTAGTATGGACTGCAATAATAAAGCAATAAGGAAAACAAAAACAGAGAGGTAGAGTCAAGATGGCAGACAGATAACACACACTTTCTCTCCCGGAGTAATGGGAAGCCTCGATTAGGGGTTTGGAACTCACATTGAATAGATAGAAACAGTGATAATTTAGTTTGGGAGATAGAGAATGAAACTGGGCATACACTGAGATCGAGAATTTGGCTTCAGAGGAGCTACACAGAGGACAGTAGTGGGACTGCCATTTCACCACCACGTAGACAGCGGATAGAATCCTGGAGACTCGGAGGGGACATTGCGCACACGCACCGAGGGGGTCCGGACCCAACATGGAGTGCAACCTTGGCAGCACACTCTCACCCTGCCTGCAGGACACAAACTACAAATTCCCAGTGAGTGAGTTTGAGGTGGCACATGGAATCATCATCCATATTGGCTTCGGAGGGAATGGGAAACCGGTGCCAGCTGTATGCTTCTAGAGCTGAGACGCGACTCCCTCCCTCCTGTTGTGGCAGGACAGGTGTACAGACACGATCTCCACAGACATACGGGCACACATACACCCGGATCCCAGACACACCAGAGGTGATCCTAAGTCATCCCACTGCACTGTGGAGAAATCTGGGGTTTGTGGGGGCGACTGAGCCACAGGCAGACAGAGTGCTCCTTTCTGGCAGAGCCTACCAGCACAATTAGTCACAATCAGAGCAGTTTCAAGCGCGATCATAGTGCACGGACAGACCTGCTACAGATTCCCTCTGGGGCGGTTGGATATCATCCCACCCACAAGAGGATATGGTCCTCCCAAGTGGGCTGAAAGCTCTGCAATAAAAAAATTCATGATAGCAGCCATTTTCCCTCCATGCTGTAGGTTTTGGGGTGGAAATCTCTGATTTGGGGAATTGGCACCGGAACTACGTGGGACAGGGAGAACCCCAGGGAGGACCCCACAGGTTCCACTACCTCTTGAACAATACAATAGACACACAATATTTTGTGGAACACTCTCTTTGGGCACTCTGTGTCCCACTTAAACCCAGGACACTGTGGGGCGGTTAGCCATTATCTACCCAACACTAAGCCAGACTGCTCCTGCGGATTGTGTGAAAACACTGCCACCCTGAGTTCTGTAGGGAGCACTGCTTCCTGTGGTATCAACTGCACCCAGTGGAACTGGGTGTCCACAGTTCAGATTCCACCTGCAAGAACATACAAGGGCTTTTTTTTTTTTTCCTGTACGGGGGTTTGAACCCAGGGTCTTGTGCCTGTTTGCTTTGTGGGTGCTAGACCACCACACTGCTCCCCCAGCCCATATTTTTTGCTTTTTGAAACAGGGCCTCACTGGGTTGCACAGATCTCGGGCTTGTGATCCTCCCGCCTTGGCCCCTCAAGCCGCTGGGATTGCAGGCATGCACCACCGCACCCAACTACTAGTGTTTTTATATGTGTGTGGGAGCGTATATGTGTGAGCTTTTTTTTTCTTTTTTCTCTTTTTCCTTCCTATTTTTCTTCCTTTCTTCTTTTACTCCCTTCCCTTTTTCTATTCTCCTTCTCTTTTTCTTAAGCTATATATGTCTCTTTGTTTTAATCATTTTTCCCTTAAGTCTTAACCTTAATTTTAATTTTGACAGTAATTTCTATTAGCCTCTGTCCTCTACCTCCTCTCTCACCCTCTTCTACCACCAGATTCCCTCCTTCTCACCCCACAGAAGAGAAACAAAATCTATTGCCTCCCTAACCCCTAGCCCCCTTGGAGTTGGGCTGGTGGACTAAATAGACAACCACACAGACCAAATAGCTGAGAATATACCCAGCTTATAAGCTCAAATAAGCACCAGAGATTCAGCACCACACAATCTCAAAGGAATAACAGAAGGAGAAGTTCTGCACAATCAGGAGAGACAAATTCTATTTCCCATACCATATTATGGGCAAACAAAGTAAACCTAAAAAAACACAAAGGGGCAGGATGGATCTGAAGGCTCCACAGATCATAGTCCCCCAACAAATAACTCCAAGGACTCTCAATTCTTAGAGATCTCTGATTCGGAATTCAGAGTCATGGTTATAAACATGCTAAAAGAAATTAAGACAAATACCACAAGCACACTGGAGATACTTGAAAGGAAGCCATTCTGTCATCCCAGTTAGAAACGATAAGGAAAAACCAAGCCACTGTGCTTGATATTCAATCCAAATTTTCAGAATTGAACATGGCTAAAGAATCTTTTTCATCAAGACTAGATGAATCTGAGCTAAGGATTTCCGATTCAGAAGAAGTCACAAATGAACTGAAATAGAGGCAATTGGAAATGGAATCAATGATAAAGGTTTCAAAGAAAGATTTCCAGGAGAACTCAGATAGAATGAAAAAAAGAAATTTAAGAATTCAGAGCATTCCTGAAGGAGAATAAAGACGCACTGGAGGTCTTCACAACATAGTAAATGATATCCTCAAGGAAAATTTCCCAAAGATAGCACAGGAAATGGATATATACACCACTGAGACTTTCAGGACTACCTTGAAGGGTGACTTAAATAGATCATCCTCAAGACACATCATTGTTTGGATGCTGTCATTAGAGGCCAGGGAGGCTATCTTGCAAGCAGCAAAACAGAAACCCCTTATTACTTATAAAACAAAACCAGTTAAAATTACTGCAGACTTTTCCATATTAACATTGAAAGCTAGAAAGGAATGGACACAGGTGATTCAAATATTAAAAAAATAATCTCCAGCCTAGATTAATATATCCAGCAAAATTATCTTTGATAATAGATGAGGAATATAAGACATTTAATGACATTGAAGATTTTAAATGATATGCAACCACCAAACCAGCACTGGAGAGGATATTAAATCAATTACCACATCCAGGAGAGTTAAGACAACCCTACAAAGGAAATCAAAGAACCGGTTAACTGAGATGAGTCCAACACAAGAAAGGTCCAAAGCAAACATGAATCATAAATCAGTAACAGGTAATGATTGGATATATAACCATAAATACTCCTCAATAATCTCTATTATTGTAAATGGTCTTAACTCACCAATTAAGAGACAGAGGCTGGCTAATTGGATGAAAAAACACAAACTATCAATATGTGGTATTCAAGAAACTCATCTAACTCACAAAGACTAGAATAAACTGAGAGTTAAGGGCTGGAAAAATATATACTTAGCAGGGGGGGAAGAAAGCAGGCATGGCAATTTTAATTTCAGATAGATTAAATTTCATTCCAAAACTAATTAGAAGAGCCAAAGGAGGACATTACATTTTAATACAAGGAACAATTGATCAAAAATCAATAATTCTCTTTAATATTTATGCCCCAAACATAGGGGCACCTAGCTTTATAAGACAAACCTTCTGGAATATAAAGAATTTTATTGGACCAGAATCAATAATAATGGGGGACTTCGATACCCCACTTGTGTCAAGAGACAGGACATCAAAACAAAAAATCAACAGAGAAAGGTCGAATCTAATCTCCACCCTAAACCAGTTGGATCTCATAGATATATACAGAATATTTCAACCACACCATGAGGAATACACATTCTTCTCAGTTCAACATGGTACGTTTTCTAAAATAGATCATATGCTAGTCCATAAGAACTCCCTCAACAAATACAAAAAAGTTGAAATTATCCCCTGTTCCTTATCAGATCATAATGGGATAAAATTGGAGCTCAAGAAAATGAATAATTCCAGAAACTTTACAAACTCATGGAGACTGAATAATGCACTACTGATTGATCAATGTATCATTGATGAAATCAAATTGGAATTTAAAAAATCCTACAATCAAATAGTGATGAAAACACATCATACCAAAACATATGGGATACAGCAAAGGCAGTTTTAAGAGGGAAATTTATAGCATTAAGTGCCTTCATCAATAAAATAAAGAAGAGCCAAATAAATGACCTATTGACACAGCTTAAGACACTAGAAATCAAAAAAAAAAAAAACAAAAAAAACAATCCTAAATGGAACACACAGAGGGAAATTACAAAAATAAAGGGAGAAATAACTCAATTAGAATCCAAAGAGATAATTCAAAAAATTAATAAGACTAAGAGCTGGTTCTTTGAAAAGATTAATAAAATAGACACCCCTCTGCTAACCTCGTCAAAAAGAAAAAGGAAAAATCTAACATAGTATGGATTATGAAAGGCAACGGGTCCATAACCACTGATTTTAATGAAATATAAAAATTGTCAGGGATTACTACAAGAGACTGTATTCCCAAAAATGTGAAAATGCAGAAGAAATGGACAAATTTATTAACACATATGACCTACCAAAACTAACCCCAGAAGACATAACTGACTTAAACAAGCCCATTATATACACAGAAACAGAAAAGGTAAATAAAAGCCTCCCAACAAAGAAGAGCTCAGGTCCTGATGGATTCACAGCTGAATTTTACCAAACTTTTAAAGAAGATATAATACGTGTCTTCCTCAAATTATTCCAAAAAATAGAAAAGGAGGGAACATTCCCAAATACATTCTATGATGCTACCATCACCCTGATACCTAAACCAGGAAAAGATTCATCTAAGATAGAGAATTATAGACCCATCTCCCTTATGAATCTAGATGCAAAAATATTTAATAAAATTCTGGCAAACAGAATCCAGCAGCATATGAAAAATATTATTCTCCATGACCAAGTGGGATTTATACCACAGATGCAAGGCTGGTTTAACATCTGGAAATCAATTAATGTAATACAATATATCAAGAAACTGGCAAACAAAAACCATATGATCATCTCAATTGATGCTGAAAAGGCCTTCGATAAAGTGCAACATCTTTTCATGATAAAAACATTGGAGAAGATAGGTATAGCAGGCAAATACCTTAATTGCATAAAAGCCATTTATGACAAACCTACAGCCAACATTATATTAAATGGAGAAAAACTGAAACCAATTCCTCTTAGGTCTGGGACAAGACAAGTATGTCCTCTCTCTCCTATTCTATTTAACATAGTAATTGAAGTCCTGGCCAAGGCAATCAGACAAGAGAAAGCAATCAAAGGGATACAGATTGGCAAGGAAGAGATCAAATTATCATTATGTGCAGATGATATGATCTTGTACCTGAAAGACCCCAAAACTTCAACCAGAAAACTTCTGGATCTAATTAACTCCTTCAGCAAAGTCGCAGGCTACAAAATTAACACACAAAAATCAATAGCTTTCCTTTACACCAATTTTAAACAGGAAGAGAAGGAAATTTCAGGAAAAATACCATTCATGATAGCCCACCAGAAAATTAAATACCTTGGAATCAATCTAACCAAAGATCCTTCAGATCTCTACAAGGAAAATTTCAAAACATTAAAGAAAGAAATAGCAGAGGACACTGAAAAATGGAAAGAACTCCCCTGCTCCTGGATAGGGAGAATTAATATTGTAAAAATGGCTATCCTACCAAAAGCAATCTATAGATTTAATGCAATACCCATTAAAATTCCACTGACTGACTTTACAGAAATAGAAAAAATGATCCAAAAATTCATATGGAATCACAAAAGACCACAGATAGCCAAAACACTTTTACGCTGCAAATCTAATGCAGGGGAAATCACAATCCCTGACTTCAAACTTTACTACAGGGCAGTGGTTGCAAAAACAGCTTGGTACTGGCAAAAAAATAGTCCTGAAGACATCTGGAACAGAACAGAAGACCCAGATATACCTCAACACACGTATAGCCACCTTATTTTTGTCAAAGGAGCAAAGCAAGTAAACTGGAAAAAGGACAGCCTCTTCAACAAATGGTGCTGGCAAACATGGTCATCCACATACAGAAAAATGAAAGCGGACCCACATCTCAATATACACAAGAGTTAACTCAAAATGGATAAAAGATCTCAACATAAAACCAGAAACTTTAAAATTTATAGAAGGCAAGATAGGCAATACACTCCATCATATAGGCATAGGAAAGTATTTCCTTAATAGGACTCCAATTGCTCAAGAAATTGCAACAAGAATAGATAAATGGGATCACATGAAATTTAAATGCTTCTGCACAGCAAAAGAAACAATTAACAGAGTCAAGGAAACCCCCACGGAATGGGAAAAAAATCTTCGCATTTTATACATCAGATAAAGGTCTAATTAGTAGAATTTATAAAGAACTCAAGAAAAAAACTCCCCAAAAACCAATAACCCAATACACAAATGGGCAAAGGAACTGAGTAGACAGTTCTCAAATGAAGAGGTCCATAAAGCCATGAAACACACGAAAAAGTGCTCAACATCCCTAGCCATTAGGGAAATGCAAATTAAAACAACTCTGAGATTTCACCTTACACCAGTAAGAATGGCCAAGATCAACAAAATAAGTAACAACCAATGCAGGCGAGGTTGGGGGGAAAAGGGAACACTCTTACATTATTTGTGGAGCTGTAAATTGGTCCAACCACTGTGGAAATCAATATGGAGGTATCTTAAAAAACTAAAAATAGATCTACCATATGACCCAGCTATAACACTATTGGGAGTTTACCCAAAGGGAGATGGGTCATCATACCACAGAGACACCTGCATCTCCATGTTCAATGCAGTGCTTTTCACAATAGCAAGGATATGTAATCAACCAAAGTGCCCTTCAACAGAAGAATGGATAAAAAACTATGGTACATATACACAATGGAATACTATTCAGCAATCAAGAAAAATGAAATAAGGTCATTTGCAGCAAAATGGATGGAATTAGAGAAAATTATTTTAAGTGAACAAACACTAGCTCAGAAAGAGAAACACCACATGTTCTCACTCATGTGTAGGAGCTGAATCAAAATTATAAGTAGGAAAATCCTATTCAAAGGTCAGATCAAAATAAAAGAAGGAAAAAAGATAAGAATGGTGTCAATATAAATGGTCTAAAAAATGCATGCCATTGTTCTAACAAGATAAAAACAAAGATCACTACAGAAAAATTATCTATCTTAAACAGAACTGGAACCCAAGGACATATAGGAAAATATTACCAAGTAAAAGATAGAGAAGACTTAGCTGGGGAGGCTGGGGGGGAAGCATAGGGGAGGGTAAGGGGGAACCTATATGAATAATGTACATCAAAATGCATATATGGAAATGTCACAATTTAAAGCATGTCAGAATGAATCACATTAAGGTGTACATTAAAAATTTCGAATAAAAAATAGAAAACTAAACCAATACGGAAAATAGCTGACATTTTTCAAAAAGTTTCAAAGAATGTTAGAAAAACAGGATTGTGGGTGTAGGTCAGTTGTGGAACAAATGCTTGGAATGCTTGAAGTACTGGGTTTGAATTGCAACAACTCACCCCCCAAAAAATTCCCTTCTTCCTGGGTGTAGTGGTGCCTACTTGTAATTTCAGTGTCTCAGGAGGCTGAGGCAGGAGGATCACAGTTTTGAAGCCAGAAGCAGCTTGAGCCACCCATCAAGACCCTATCTGAAAATAAAAATGGGCTGGGGGTGCTGCTCAGTGGCTGAGCATTTGCCTATCCCATGAGGCCCTACATTCCACTCCAAGCACTACAACAAACAGACCAAAACAGTGACTCTCAGGTGAACTGTGACTGAAACAAAAAATTCTGCCAATAAAGTACAGTGTATTGCATAATATTAGTACCTTTTGGTCCTTTAAA
>VMDO01023150.1:0-32259 GCA_007922755.1 Pedetes capensis
TGCGCCACCACGCCCGGCTTGGCCTTGAACTCTTGATCCTCCTGCCTCAGGCTCCCGAGTCTCTGGGGCTACTGGCCAGCACTGGGGCCAGCAGTAATCCTCTTTATTTAAGAACTGGAGCTGTGATGCAGTAGGTATTCTTGCCCGTTTTTGTGTGTGGTCCTGGAAATGGAACCCAGTCTCATGTGCGCCAGGTGAGCACCCTATCCCCAGGCGTGTGCCACCCCTCCCAACACCATTAAAATGAAAAAAAGAAATTGCTATGGCATGATGGTTCCTGCAGCCATAGCCCTGTGGCATCTGATCCCATCAGATCTCGGAAACTAAGCAGGGTCGGGCCTGGTTAGTACCTGGATGGGAGACCACCTAGGAACACCAGGAGCTATAGGCTTGGGAGACGGACCTGGCAACCCACTCCCAAAAATCAATCTGCCACTGAAAACCCTATGAACAGCAGAGAAGCACTGACAATAGAGTTTTGCCTGTTGTACACAGGGTTGCTATGAATCAGATACCGACTCGACAGCACCTAACAACAACAAGACATAATGGTTCTGCTGTGGTAATGTTCCTGCCTAGGGAGCACCTAGTGAGGACAGCAAGGCATTTGCCCAGTGGCTCCAGCAGGCTCCCCTGGCATGAGAACGACGCCTTTCCACTTAGAATCTTGGGCAGCAGGCCTTGTCTCTCCTTTAGAGATCGCCGTTCTTTCCAGAGCCCTCTCATGCCCTCCTCGCTGAGTTCTAGAAGTCTTTGGAGGCATGCGCCTACTTCCTTATTGAAGATTGTGCCAGGAAGATCCCAGGTGCCGCCAGCTAGGATTCCTCTGGCCATTTCCTGGGGAATCCTGCCGGCCACCACCGGCCTTTGGCGTTGGGCAGGGCTCGCTGGAGGGCGTGCAGTGGCTGGATTGGTGCTTTCTGGACCTGAAGAAGCGCCTCCCTTGTTTTCTTCACAATCTACAGAAGATACTTTCCGAAATAGCTTTGTTATCTTATTCTGACAAAGTGCTCATCTGCTGGTGTATTTAGCAGATGAGGAGGGAAAATCATGAGCAGTTAGGTTTTACGTCTGTGCCATGAATTTAAGTTGTTGACAGATGTCACCTATGACAATCCTCTGTCACTGGTTTCTTTCTTCTGTGTGACCGAGGTTCAGAGCCAGGGATTACCCCTGACTGTACCATTCCTCCTTGCGGAGATGGTAAGGAGAGCAGCGTGCCTTAGCAGGGATTACTCCTGACTGTACCCTTCATCTTTGTAGAGACGGTAAGGAGAGCAGCGTGCCCTAGCAGGGATTACCCTTGACTGTACCATTCGTCCTCGCAGAGATGGTAAGGAGAGAAGCGTGCCCTAGCAGGGATTACTCCTGACTGTACCCTTCATCTTTGTAGAGACGGTAAGGAGAGCAGCGTGCCCTAGCAGGGATTACCCTTGACTGTACCATTCGTCCTCGCAGAGATGGTAAGGAGAGCAGCGTGCCCTAGCAGGGATTACCCGACTGTACCCTTCATCCTCATAGAGACGGTAAGGAGAGCAGAGTGCCCTAGCAGGGATTACCCCTGACTGTACCATTCGTCCTCGCAGAGACGGTAAGGAGAGCAGCGTGCCCTAGCAGGGATTACCCCTGACTGTACCCTTTGTCCTCATAGAGACGGTAAGGAGAGCAGCGTGCCCTAGCAGGGATTACCCCTGACTGTACCCTTCGTCCTCGTAGAGACGGTAAGGAGAGCAGCATGCCCTAGCAGGGATTACCCCTGACTGTACCCTTCGTCCTCGTAGAGATGGTAAGGAGAGCAGCATGCCCTAGCAGAGCTCATTTGCACAGACCGCCCAGCTTTGCTGTTTCCCCTCTGGCTTTTCTTAAACAAGCTATTTATTCTCAACAGTTTTAAACTTCAAATCAATACTTCTAATAAAATAGTTTTACGCTTTTCTTCTTTATGTATGGACATGCATTGGAAGAGAATTCAAATGAGTTGAAATAGTAAAGACAAGACCATCAATAAAAACCGTTCCAGAGAAGTCTATGGAAACTAGAAATTTCTAGTTGTCTTTCAACACAAAAGTATATATGACTATAGTGTACCTTTTCACTCATTAACTAGATCCTACGTCATAAAATTGGTTCCAGGGAATGAAAGGAAATCAATGGATCAAAGGAAAATATGCATTTGGTAGTTTGAAAATAACCGAAGCAGTTTGCTCTTTTAAAAGAAGAACTGAGTGCCCACTTTTTGTGGCCGTGTGGTGGTATGGACTGGCCCAGGGCCTCACTCATGCTCAGCATGCAGCACAGCACTGCACCACGCCCGACCTCAATACTAAGGCCTCCTCCCTGGCCATTTGCTGGCTTGGAACATATGGAGAGGAAACCTCTCTGGAGTCTGGGGAGGGTGGGTAAGCTTTCCTGCGGCTCCTCAGAATCTTAAACTGAGGGGTTACCCAAATCATTCTTCACTGATTTGAAGAAATAAGATAATGAGTTTCTTTAAAAAAAAAAAAAAAAAAAACCTTAAAATTGTGTAACTCATGAAAAATGATCATACTAAATTTTTTTTTCTTTTTTTTTGTGGTACTGGGGGTTGAATCCAGGGCCTCGCGCTTGCATGCTTTGCAAGTGCTGGACCACTGAGTTGCACCCTCTACCCATTTTTTTACTTATTTGAGACAGGGTCTCTCTAAGTTACGCAGACTGCGTCTGGTCTCAAAGTTGCCATCCTCCTGCCTCTGCCTCCCGAGCCACTGGGATTATGGTGTGTGCCACCATGCCTGGCCAAAAATGTTCATACTAACATTTTTAAATTTCAATTATTCTGTTGTGAGTTAGGAATACACTCTTGGGATGCAAAAGTTTTCAGACTCTACTGAAGTATCCATTTTAAAGTCTAGCTTTTTCCTGTGTCTGCCTGCTGTTTCCCGGACCCCATTTTTCCAGCCACTTGTATTAGTTTCTGGTGTCTCCTTCCACAGTTTCCTCACACAAATGCTAGTGATAGGTGCGTGTATGCTTACTTCCCCTCTCTAATATTATGAGACAGCATACTGTCTCCATCCACTTGGGTTGCTATAAGAAATATCCAAGGCAGGGTAATTTGTAAAGAGCAGAAATGCATTTCTCACGCTTCTGGAGGCTGCAAGTCGGAGATCAGGGCACTGGCTGGTTCCTCTGCCTCCATGAGGGTTTGTGGCTATGCCCTTGAATGACGACAGAAGGCAGAGGCATAAAGCGGCAAATCCTGTGTGAAGTCTCTTTCACCAGGTGTTAATCCTACTCAGAGGAACAGAGCCCTTATGACTTAATCACCTCCTACAGGCTCCACCTCTTAATTCTACCACACAGGTTAGGTTTCAACCTGAATTTTAGAGAAGATGCAAACATTCAAACCATAGCACATGCTGTGTGTCATTCTGCACTTTGTTTTTTCTCTGACAGTATCTGTTAGTGATATTTCCAGATGACTTTATGAGCATCCTCGTTCCTCTTCTTCCTCTTCCTCACCCACTTTCTTCCTTGATCCTCCTCATTTTTTGTTTATTGCTATGTAGTATTCCACGGTAGACATTTTGTTATAGTTTAGATCTAAGATGCCCCCCAAAGGTCTTGTGTTTGAATGTTTGGTTCCCAGGTGGTGGCGCTGTCTGGGAGGTTATAAAACTCTGGGAGGCGGGACTAGCTTGGTGGGAACGAATCATTGGAGGTGGGCCTTTGGAGGTTACCAGACCTGTGGCTCAGGTAAATTCTTTCTGCTCTCTGCTTCTGATTTGTCATGCCATGAGGTTGTCAGAAACGGGCCCTGCTGCCTCCCGCCGCCATACCTGCTCTGTCTCCATATGGACTGTGATTCTCTATCCTTCAGCCCCCGATAGATATTTCCTCCCAAAGTTTGCTTTGACTGATTTCTCTGCCACAGTGATACACCCACTGACTAATACAAATGTATCTTGTTTACTAACAAGTTCTTTGGTAATGGATACTTCGATTATTTCCAATCTTCTGCTTTTATTAAAACATAGGGAAAAATCCATGTGCATGGGTAATTTTATATTTTTGCAGGTATATCAATAGCACATGTGCTTGCATTAGATTAAAACAAAGTGATACAAATTCATGGCCTTTGATGCAGTAATTTTTTTTGTGTGTGTGGTACTGGGGGTAGAACCCAGGGCCTTGTGCCTGCATGCTCTGCAAGTGCTGGAGCACTGAGCTGCACCCCCAGCCCATTTTTTTACTTTTTGAGACAGGGTCTTGCTAAGTGACGCAGACTGCCTCTGGTCTCGAACTTGTGATCCTCCTGCCTCCGCCTCCCAAGCCGCTGGGATTACAGGTGTGCGCCACTGTGCCCAGCTAAATCAGTAATTTTTGAAACAAAAATATTCCTTTCAGGTAAAAGAAAGGACACGAAAGTTTTTACAGACAAACAACAGCAAACACCAATGAGTTAAGGCTGTCTAGCCCAGAGATTCTTGGAATGTGGCCCACAGATCCCTAGTGATCTCTAGGACCCTTCAGGCAACTGCAGAGGTCAAGATTATTTTCATTATGGCATATCCCTGGCTTTTTCCCACTGTGTTGACATTTGCATCAATTGTGCAAAAGAAATGATAGGAAAAATGATCGACAGCCTGGCACAGATCAAGACAGTCACATTCCACTGTCTGCAGACATTGGCTTCCCCAACTGCCACACCCTCACATGAAACACACAAATAAGCCAGTTCCAGTGAAGAATGCCTGCAATGGAATAGTGTGAATACATGAACTAAATCTCAAGCCTTGAGTTCACTTCACAATGTCTGTCCTGTGATGTCCTGGGACCTATGCATATAAAACTCAGTGGCTGATATGGGGAATCACCGGGGAGGCTGGGCTGGGGGCCGAACTAGTCATTTTATTTTCCCCGAAGAACACCATTTCTACTTGAAAGAATGACTAGTCTCTGGTAGACGCTTTTTCCAAAATGAACAAAATGAGCCTGTCACTTCAAGGAAATCAATCAACAGCATTTGTTGCTAGTCATAAAATTTGAGTTTTCAAGTAAAAATTAGAATTTTGGAAAACTTGTATTTTTCTCTCTTGAGCTTGAGAGCTTCCCAATTTCTGATGAGGTTAGTCATGATATTAATGAATATCATCTGAAAATATGTTGTATAAATAAATACATTAACACTAGGGATCTGCTTAACTTTTTGAGGTAATATTTTCCAAATGATCAATGCATGATGTTGCAAAATCATGCATGGGTTTAAGTGTAAGACAAAGCCATAGTTTCAATGCAACAAAACAAGAAAAGTTCACAGGTGTGTATTCTCAATCCACATGATTACCAACTTTTAAGAAATTGTCATTTGTCAAATTTTGGTGTAGTATCAAAGAAGAACAACCTTTATCTGAAAGCCTGTTACATATTCCTCTTTAACTGTATATCTGCACGAGGCTGGATTTTCTTCACAACAATATGTTGCAAGACAATGAATGTAGCAGCAGATGTCAGAACCCAGCCGCCTTCTGCAGCCAAACTTTAAAGAGATTTGCAAAAATATAAAGCCCTTCTCACTAAATCATTTTGGAAAATATAGTTATTCACAAGACACGGCATTTACATTAATTTGTAAAGGATTTATTATTGTGCTTTAAAATCATTGTTTAAAGTTTTTCTGTTTCAATATCTAATTTGGTAAGTATCAATACGTATAACCCAGATAAACAAAAGTTTGTTAGGATCATTGATAATTTTTTAGAGTTTGAAGTCCCCTGAGAAGAAAATCTGAAAATTGTTAGACCTGCTTACACTGCGAGGGTTGGGCAGTTTGAAAATGGGTAAGGTCTGAAGGTTCAAGCCAAGCTGTTCATTATTTTTTATATACATGATCAGTTTTCCATCAGTGACCATATCTGGCTTCCCACAAGTGGACATTTCTTTGCCTAGGATCTTGTACACACTGAACTAAACTATTGTGAGCATTTCTATCTTTTCCTATTTTTACCATTTTTGTTCCAGCCAGGTGATTTGTACACTTTATCCATTTGTATCAATGCTTCTTATACCTTGAATAGCCTTATTTTTATTCTCTTATTCAGAACTTGGAGGCAGCTGCTCCGTGGGTTCCTTGTGAAGGAGTGATGTGTGATGGGGAGATGCCTTAGGAATGGGATTTGGGTTGAGGGGCTGTTGCTTGAGAGGCTGTTGGGAAGTACTGTAAGCAAAGTGGGTTATGAATGAGAATAAATTATTACCAATAAAAAGAACAATCATGCGATGATTCATTGGGGCCCTTCAGAGCTCAGCTCTATGTTTTTCATATGCATGGGCATTAAAAGCTCAGAGGTAAAGGATTTGTGCATGTGTTTACATGGATATGGCATAAGCTTCTGTCTAGGAGAAAGATGTTTGGTCATATGCATCCATTTTAGGGACATATGCTATGCCTCACTATAGTCTGACGTTAGCCTCATTATTGGACCAGGTTTTTGTTCTTGGCTTTGGTCGTGGGTTTAGAATGCTGACTGACCAAAAATCTACTTCAGCTGACATGTCTAAACATTTTGCAGGATCAGTGATCCAGGTGTATAGCTCACTATAACATTTAATCTGATTAACAACGTAAACAGCATGAACAAGACATGTAAGCAGACTTATCATTACTAGTTGGATATTCCCTACCAAATACAGATGTGCATTCTATATATACTTCGGGATGAAGAATATCTCTGTATGTTTTAAATGTTGGCAGTCTATAGGTCTGTTGGAGTGCAATGTAAATATTCCAAGATTAAGACATGATAATAATGATAAGTATGAGAACTGTTACCTTCATATAAAAAATGAGACCATTTCAAATAATAAATGTATAAGGAATTAAAGTAAATGTCAATGTTAAGAGATAATATATTAGCTAGATAACTTTAAAATGAACATTATTTCTATTAGAGCTTGTAGATATTTGTAAATTTTAAATAATATGAGAAGAAATAATACAAGTAGAAATATTATCAATGATTCAACTTAATCTTTGGAATTATTTGTTGTGTTGGGATCCAAACATCAAAGGAAAGCACCTTTAAATTTTTACCTAGAGGTTTTGTTGTTCTGTTGTTATTTAAGTCCATTTAGGCCAAGAGTCTTCCAGAAAAGAGTTCTCTCTGGGAATTCTTCACATCTCGAAGGATGAATAAAAAGCAAAATGTTAAGTTTGCCTTGTTAAAATTTCACAAGGCAAGAAAACAACCCAAATCATGTACAACAACATCTGTGATAAATCATCTTTGATCTAGACACGAGACAGGATATAAGGAGTAACGAGAGATGCCGAGCTCCTGCAACGTCACGTGACCCCAGCTGTCTCCACTGACGGCGGCGGGACGGCCTGCCTCTGCTGTGTCAAATTCTATAACTTGTAGTGACTGGAGAGGGGGGTCGACTAGGTCTCCATCAACAGACTAACGGTCCTGCAGGTTGGGTGAGCGTCCCCCAAGGTCTCCGTGTTAAGGGCTTAGTCCCAGGGACGAGCTACTGGGAGGAGATGGAACTTTCAGGAAGAGGGCTCTGTGGGAGGTCCTTAGGTCTCCTCCCCCAGGACGTAGTGGGACCCCCTTTTCTCTGTCCTTTGTTTCTTCCTCAGAAGCTGAGCCATGCACTCTGCCATGTGTTCTCACGGTGATTTGCTCCCTTGCCAGGGGTTCACAACGGTGGGGTCATCTGATCATGAAGGGGAACCTCCCAACTGTGAGCCAAAATAAGCTTTTTGTCTTTGTAAGTGAAGTGAGTGCCTTAAGTATTCCATTACAGTGATGAAAAGCTGACGAATAAAGATGGATGAAGAAAACACAGCGGGTGTACACAGCGGGTGTACACAGTGGAACGCTGCTCAGCTCAGAAAACAAGGCAATGCCGTCATTTGCAACAACATGGATGGCGGAGAACGTTATGCTAAGTGGAACCAGCCGGTCGCAGAGGACAAATACTGCCTGACCTCAGAGGTGTCAGCTAAAAACTCTGAGTTCATAGGAACAGAGTAACATGGTGGTTACCAGAGGCTGGGGCCTGGAGAAACTGGGGACATATTGGTCAAAGGACTCAAAATTTCAGTTAGATTAAGAGGAACAGGACCAAGAGACCCCTTGCACATGATGACCACAGGTACTAACAACATATTATACACTTGAAAATTGCCAAGAGTAGATTTTGTGTTTTCACCACAAAAACGTGAATAATGCATGTGTTAAATAACTTGATTCAGTCACTCTGCAAGGCACAAATATATCTCAAAACATTATGCTGTACACTATAAATATATAAATTTCACTTACCAATCCAGAGAGAATAACACTGAAATTTGCTTGAATAATTTCCTCCTTGAATCATTGAATAATGTTAAAAATGTGTACGCTTTTAAAAATACTCTGAAGACAATCTGGAAATAAAACAATTGGAAGAACTTTATTGTAAACTGGCAAAAATGCCTAAAATTATCTTTATTTTTTGTGGTACTTGTGAGTTGATGCCAGGGCCCCACACTTCTTTGCAAGTGCTGTACCACTGAGCTGCATTCCCAGATCATTTTTAATTTTTTATCTCTGCCTCCCGAATACCTGGGATTACAGGCACATGTCACCCATGCCTGGAAAAATTATCTTTTAATTAGTTGTTTAATTACAGCCAAAGATACTTTGTCATTGAGGCTAACAGGAAAGAAAATGAATGAAATATCAAGAAAAAAATTAGGAAAAGTCATGTCTTTGTATGGGGAAAAATTCTTTCTGATTAGGGACTGGAAGGCATGAAATTTTCATAATTTTCAAAAATTGTTCTTTGTAAGTTCGAAAAATACAAGGCATACCTATACAGTCACCTCTCACCTTTATCAAATCTTTATATTATTTTGTATTTATATTATTTTGTGTTAGGTATCTTTAAAGAAATACAACATAATATAATTGCTGCCTTGTATATTCCCCCGTGATTCCAGTTTCCTCTTTCATTCCGTAAAGGCAACCATTATCCTGAATTTGTTATTAATTACTTTTATGCCATTTTCTTCATGCATATATGTATTATACACATATTAGACACATATGTATATGCATGCAAAATATACACACATGTAGTATATGTGTAAAATACATAGTATTGTTTTATATGTTTTAAAATTATTTTCAAATGATACAATGTACCTATCTTTCTGAAACATTTATTTTTGTGTAAAATCCCTTTTTTGGCATGGCACAGAGCCAGGAAGTGTTTTGTTCCGTTGTACATGGGGTCCTTATGGGCTGGACCCAACTCCACGGCATCTAGCAGCATCAATAGTACATGTCAGCCTAGTTCATTCATTAACTGCTGTATGTGGTTTCTACTGTATGAATGCCACGATGCATCTTTTCTCATACTTATGGATTTTTCTAGTTTTTTCATGATCATTAACCAGGATGCAATAATACAGAAGGTAGAATAATCAAAACAAATTCAAAATCTTCATACATTAAAATCTTTGAATACTTTCCTTTGCCATAAAATATTCTTCCATCATACATGTTAAACAACCACATTTTTTCATTGTAAAGAAGTACCAAAATGTATTTAATTTATCCTTAACTCGTGGACACTATGTGATTTCTAATTAATCAGTAACTAGAATGAACAATGCAACAGACTGTCTTAGGGAGAAATTGCTGTGCTCATTTGTCATTATTTACTTAGAATAAACATCTAGAAGAGGAACTGCTTAGTTAAAAGCCATGCTCTTTTCAAAGCATTCTGGTACTGATTCTCAAATTTCCCACTGAGATGTACCAATTTACAATCCCACTAGCAGTTTTTATGAGGGCTTGCCAGTGCTAAGTACAAGCATTTAAAGAAGTCTTTGGAAAGTCAATGGCGAGTATATGGTACGCCCTGCATTCCTTGGCTTGTGTTATGTAGAGAATGGAAGCTGTTATCTGGCCTCCTGATGCCAGAGATAACGCTTTTCTATAATGCGCAAGATGGACAAAAGGCAGGCAATGTTATGTGGCTCTGATGCTTTCTTCCCTCTTCCTTCCTTCCTTCCTTCTCTTTCTCTCTTTCCTTCCCTCCTTCCGTTTTCTTCCTTTCTCTCTTCTTTCTTTTTCCTTTCTTCCTTTCTCTTCCTTCCTTTCTTTCTCTCTCTCTCTCTCTTTCTTTCTTTCTTTCTCTCTTTCTTCTTTCTTCCTCTTTCTTCTTTCTTCCTTTCTCTTTCTTCTTTCTTTCTTTAGTGGTAGTGGGGGGGGGGCTGAACCTAGGACCTTATGCATACTTTGCAAGTGCTCTACCCCTAGTCCCTGTGTTATTTATTTATTTTATCTTGAGACAGAGTCTCACTAAGTTACACAGGCTGCCGTTGGTCTTGAACCTGCAGTCCTCCTCCCTGTGCCTTCCAAGTTGGTGGGATCACTAGCTTGTATCACCACTCTAGGCCTTTCTTTTCTTTTTAAACTTAGATTGAACTTGAGTAGTATATAGCTGACTGGCACATGTAGGATCAGAAACTCCTAGATTGGAAAAGAGTGAAAAATATCATGCAGGTAATTAAGAAACAGAGGCTCAAAAATGAGGGATTTCCCCCTCCCCCCAAGGTCACAGAAGATCAGTGGAATGAAAGTGCAGGACTTATTCTGTCTTTATTATGTGTTCTTTTTGTTATGCCAATAATACATATACACTGGAAAATATAGAAAAATTTAAAAATTAGATTCCTATAAATACCACTTGAAATTCATCCTTTCAGAAAACCTTCAGCTGATGTTTTGTGATATATCTTTCAGAAGTTGCTGCAATGCATATTTGTAATGTAAATAAACTAATACAACCCCCAAAGAATATATTTGTGATCTATGTATGTATGTGTGTATCATCTAGCATTATCCTTATGTGTGTACTACAGGTATGTATTTATGCATATTATCTATTCATTCTAAATAAACATCTTCCCTCATTTGATAGTATTAGAACACCCTTCTTTTCTGCCATTAAATATAGAGCTACATCCAGGGTGATGTTCAAAACATTGAATGATTTCTACTTGACAAGGCACCATAGTTCAGGAGGGACAGATATGGTCTGGTGTTACTGCTGTGACTGGCATTGGCCTTGACATTGGCAGACGGGGAGAGGAAGTTGTGGTTTTCTTAAGGGAGGGGCTGGGAGAGGATCCAGACTCTGGTAGAAGTTTCTGTCATGCTGAAAGCTATGCCACTGGTTTCTCTGACACCAGCAGAACCGCCCACAGTGGGCAGGTTTCAGCTGAGCTTTCAGACTAAGACAGACTAGGAAGGACCCAGCAGCCCACTCCCAAAACAATTAGCCATGGAAAACCCTATGAACAGCAGAGAAGCACTGTCAGAGTGCCAGAAAAGGGGCCTCCCAGGCTGCAAGGCATTCGAGAAACAACTGGGGAAGAGTTGCCTCTCCAATATAGAGTTGACCTTAATGATGAGAATGGAGTAAAGCCCCTGGGACCTCCATTTGTTGATATGGCATGACTCAAAATGAGAAGATACACAGTGGCTGCCAAGAATGGGCTCAAACATAAAACGATTGTGTGCATGGCACAGTGCTGGGTAGTGTTTCTTTCTGTTGCATATAGGGTCGCTATGAGTCAGATTCGACTCCACGGCACCGAACACCACCACTAAGCAACTGTCATGCTGCCCTCCCCCAATTACTTTTAAGGACGCTTATAAGCAACAGTATGAAAAATGGAGAAGGAGTGATAGCTTAGCAATTTCTTAAAGGCAAAATTTAAAGTTAAGGTAACTACAGTACTATTATTGCATGTTATATTTTCTGCCATTTTGATAAAAATGGAATTAGGAACCATTGTAAATACTTACATGTTCTTAGTGAGTGGTCCTGGCTGCATTATTTATGGAAGCCCTTTTATAGATAAGAACTAGCGTTTGATGCAATTGTGATTTGCATCTGTCATCCATAAAACCTTGATTTTGTTTTCAGTTTCACAAATAAAAATGACTTAAATCAAAATTTAAGGAGAAAGCACCAAAGAAAGCTTTTGATTAAATCTATCAGAAGCAACAGCAGAGTGGTTGCTTAGCATTTGACCGTAAATTCTAGTTTCTGTTGACCTTGCCGACAGGTTTATGTTCGATATATCTAATTTCATGAAGTGTTTTCAAAGATGTGGGTATTTTGATTAAAAATATTCTCACAAAGCTTTCCAGACGTCTTTTTAAGGGATCTAAAATTAATTTAAGAAGACACCATAGCAAAAAGCAGTTATTACAGAAAAGGTTTCAGAGGAAAAATAAAGAAGTATGTGTTATTTGGATTTAGAACTTCAAAGCTAGAATTGTTTTTATAAAAAAATTTTTTTTCTGGGTTAATTTTGCTTTTTGAATGCATGAGATGTATTGTTGTTGTTGTTGTTGTTAGGTGCCATCGAGTCGGTATCCAACTCATAGCGACCCTCTGTACAACAGGGGAAACACTATTGTCAGTGCTTCTCTGCTGTTCATAGGGTTTTCAATGGCAGATTGATTTTTTGGGAGGGGGGTTGCCAGGTCCTTCTCCCAAGCCTAGAGCTTCTGGTGTTCCCAGGCGGTCTCCCATCCAGGTACTAACCAGGCCCGACCCTGCTTAGCTTCCGATATTATCTGACGGGATCGGATGCCACAGGGCTACCACTGCAGGCGCATGAGATGTATAGGGTATTTGTAATGAAAATTGTTAAGAAGACACTTTACACGGAGGTAGGAGAACCTTTTGTTTTTGTTATTTTTGTCTGTATTATTTTTTTGTTGTTAAAACATATGCACATACAGACTTTCATGTGGAAAAATTGAAGCAATGGAATCAAAAGTAAAATTTTCTTGAGATAAAGTTCACATTTAGTTATTTGGGTTTAGGTCACTTAAGATCTTTTTACTCTACACTTATAAATTTATAAATAACCATAAATACACACAGTTACATTTAAATAACAATGTGACCAAGCTGAATCTACTCTGTAGTCACGTTTCTTTTTATTTCATTTTCTTAGAGCCAAGTGTATTGATTTAGTTTGCCCCTTAAAATACCCCTTAAATACCCCCTCTTTCCTGTGTACAGTTCAATTAATTCAGACAAAGGTATACACCTGCACAGTAGCCACTACAATCAAAGATGGAACCTTTCATGATCCCTTCATACTCAATCCCCTCCTTCCATCCCCAGCTCTTGGCAGCCACCAATCTGATTTCTGTTCAACAGCTTTTGTGCGTGTGCACACGTGTGCGTGTGTTCGCATGTGGGTTGCAGATCAACTGCAGAGCTCTGCACATGCTAGACAAGTGCTCTACCATTGAGCTATATCCCCAGCCCTGTCCTATAGCTTTCTTGTTTTCAGAATGTCTTATCAATGGAACTGTTGTGAAGGGCTTCTTTTATTTGGCAAAATGCTTTTGAGATTCATTGTGTTGCTTTACTTATCAGCAGTTTCTTTCCTTTTATTGCTGGGTTGTCTTTCGTTCTATGAATGTACAACAATCTATCCATTCACTGTGGATGGCCGTTCGGGTTATTTCCAGTTTTCAGCTATTATGAATAAAACTGCTATAAATATTCATATGCAGGTCCTTGTGTGGCCACATGTTTTCATTTCTTTTGTGTAAATACCTAGAGTGAGTCTGCTGGGTCATAAGATAAGTGCTTAAGAGAACTGTCAAGTCAGAGAGGGAGCCCATGGCAGACTCTGTTCCTGTGTAGATAACCAGGGGTCTCAGAATAATCACTACACAGTCCATCCTTTTTCCATTTTTAAACAATGGCACCTTTATGACATACTAAGTTTTAAGTACATAATTTAGGCTGTTTCTGAATGCTCTTTTATGTTCACTGATCTATTTGTTTCTGGACATTACCCTTTGAGATGACTGTGTCTGGTGAAACTGGGAAATTTCTGGGAAAAAAGACGGACGACTGCTTTGAAAGGTCTGTTCTCAGAGATCTTCTTTAACTACCTGTCTCAACACTTCTTCCTTCCTTAAGATGTCTGTCTCAATATTTTACATTGTGTGCCTCTCTGAAGGCGGACATCTGGAGTTGGCTTGAACACAGACTCGTACTTGAATTCTAACAGTAGGGCAAAACAACCCCATGATGTCTGCAAGTACTGCAAAAGATGCTCCAGGAATGGGAAGCTGTGGAAACTGGTTCTATCGGTTGAACAAACAGTACAGGAAAGCACTTACCCACATCTCTTGTCTCCGATTTTTGGTATCTGCACTGAGTTGTAGTCATTGCCTTGGTGTGCTGTATCACCCTGTCTCACAGCACTCACGGCTCCCTGGAAAGCAGGATGGTTCTACACAGCACAGTGCTCCGGGGTTCACCCTGCTCTTCAGCCATGAAGCATGGGGAGCAACCAGAACTAAAGTGCATACTGACCAAGGTGAATTGGGAATAAAAGTCTGTATTCTTGGTAATGTACTACATTCATAGACTTCCTAGCTGGGATGTCTCCAGAAATTACACGCAGTTCAGTTGCAATCCTTCATTTGTAACAAACATTAGAGAAGGTTCCTAAGACTGAAGGGTTCTCTTAAACTTCTGAAATTGTCATGGGTAAGTTAGGTTATGTACTATCAACTAAAAGTATCGTAACATACACTTTGTGGATATATTCTACATAGGTAAATCAAACTATTTGAACATCATTTAACAATACAATCATCTTTTAATTTTCTTTTTGTTTTTTTGAGATAGAGTCTCACTATGTAGCCCAGGCTGGCTTTAAACTCATGATCACTCTGACATAGCCTCCTGAGTTCTAGGATTACAGAGGCTGGCCACCACACCTGGCTTAATATAATCATCTTTATTATGTATAATCCTTTTATCTGTACTGGAAAAAAACTTCCCTGAAATTTTAGTAAGTATTATCTTGCATGAAATGGTTCCTTACCTTGTAATTATCTTCTCATCAGAAACAAGTTTGGATTCTGTGATATCACTATTTCTAGTAGAGGCTTGGGTAAGAGGAAAAATTTTATAGCTTATTTTGTAGATACTTGCTGCTTTTTTGAAGCATTTGGAATATATTTTATTTTCATGGATTTAGATGTTTTAGCATACTAAATTTGTGGTAATACACTGCAATAAAAAATCCAATAAAAGCATAGTCATAGTTTTTTTTATAACTCTATTATTTGTAACATGTTCCTATTATAAGAATGAAGTCCAAGGTGATAAGAATTTCTTGCTTTGATGTTGAGTCAAAACGTTGCATTATGTTCCATTTTTTTGATTATCTGGAAATCTGAAATATAATACATCATAAAGTTAACTTTCATATTGGGTTAGAAAGTAAAAAAGCACTTACTTTGAGAGAGATTTTGCTTTCTACAATTTTTATACATAGACCCAAGATTAAAAATATTTATATGACATTTAGAAGTAAATTTCAGTATAAGCTCATCAGTCCTAGAGAGAACTATGATTCTTGTGGTTGGAGGGTAAGGTTATACTTAGTATCTTGCACCAAGTGGGTAGTTAGCACAAAGTTTTTATGTGATTTGTAGTACCTTTCAGGTTCTTCTACATTTTCTGGCTTTTCACATACATTTTCTTCTGTGGCTCCTCTAGACTCTCCTAAAGAAAAGAGATAAATACATTTAATGGTTTATCTTAAATGCAGTTACTTTGAGCTTGCACCTGGGAATGTCTTTTCAAGGATATCAATCTTACCATCTACATGATAAGGGTTCAGGTGTCACCAGGGTGGACTGCTGCAGAGATGCCACAGCCACGTCTCCCACCCCGTGTTCCTCTACAGTGGCCTGTCGATGCCCCACCAAGAAGCAGAATATCATTCCTCTTGTGAAATTGGGCTAGACTTAACGCTCTGTTAATCAATAGAATATGGAGGAAGTGACAAGGTAGGTGACTTCCAAGGCTAGGTCAGAAAAGGCTGCTTGTTTTGGAGAAAGTAAGTTTCCATATAAGAAGACCTACCACAACCGAATTCAGCAACATATTAAGAAGATTGTTCACCATGATCGAGTGGGATTTATTCCACAGATGCAAGGCTGGTTCAACATACGAAAATTGATTAATGTAATTCAACATATCAAGAGGCTTTACAAACAAAAATCACATGATCTTCTCAATTGATGCTGAGAAGGCCTTTGACAAAGTGCAACACCTTTTCATGATAAAAACTCTGGAGAAGACAGGCATAACAGGAGAATACCTTAACATCATAAAGGCTATCTATGACAGACCTACAGCCAGCATCATGTTAAATGGAGAAAAATTGAAACCAAACCATTTCCTCTAAGATCAGGAACAAGACAAGGATGTCAACTGTCTTCTATCTTATTCAATTTGTCATTGAAGTCCTCACCAGAGCAATCAGACAAGAGAAAGAAATCAAAGGGATACAGATAGGCAAAGACAAGGTCAAATTATCCCTATTTGTGGATGACATGATACTTTACTTAAAGGACCCCAAAATCTTCTCTAGAAAACTTTTAGTCCTAATTAACACCTTTAGCAAAGTGGCAGGATACAAAATTAACACTCAAAAATCAGTAGCCTTCCTTTACACCAACTGTAAGCAGGAAGAGAAGGAAATTACACCTACAAGACCTTTTAGGATGGCCTACCAGAAAATTAAATACCTTGGAATTAGTCTAACCAAAGATCCTGCAGAGGCCTACAAGGAAAAATTGCAAAACGTTAAAGGAAAAATTCACAGAGGATACTAAAAGGTGGAAGGACTTTCCCTGCTCATAGATTGGGAGAATCAATATTGTAAAAGTGGCTAGACTACCAAAAGCAATCTAGAGATTTGATGCAATCCCCATTAAAATTCCAATGACAGACTTTACAGAAATAGAAAAAATATCCGAAAATTCATATGGAAACACAAAAGACCATGTATAGACAAAAAACTCTTAAGCTGCAAAACTAGTGCAGGCAGGATCACAATCCCTGACTTTAAACTATACTACAGGGATGCAGTAGCAAAAACAACTTGGTACTGGCACAAAAATAGGCCTGAAGACCAGTGGAACAGAAGAGAGGACCCAGAGATACACCAACACATCTATAGCCACCTGATTTTCAACAAAGGAACAAAGCAGGCAAATTGGATAAAGGATAGCCTTTTCAACAAATGGTGCTGGGAAACTTGGATATTCGCTTGCAGAAAAATGAAAACAGACCTGCACCTCTCAATATGCATGAGAGTTAACTTGAAATGGATAAAAGAACTCAACATAAAACCAGAAACCTTAAAATTACTAGAAGAAAAGATAGGCAATACACTACAACATATAGACATAGGAAAGTATTTCCTTAATTAAGACTCCAATTGCTCAGGAAATTGCAACAAGAATAGATAAATGGGATTACATGAAATTAAAAAGCTTTTTCTGTACAGCAAAGGAAACAATCAACAGAGTCAAGGAAGTCCCCACTGAATGGGAGAAAATCTTTGCATCCTATACATCAGACAGAGGACTAATTTCCAGAATTTACAAAGAACTCAAGAAAGCAACTCCTAAGACAAGACATAATCCAAAACACAAGTGGGCAAAGGAACTGAACAGATAGTTGTCGAATGAAGAAGTTTGTAAGGCCATGAAACACATGAAAAAATGCTCAATATCCCTAGCCATTAGGGAAATGCAAATCAAAACAACTCTGAGATTCTACCTTACTCCAGTAAGAATGGCAAAGATCAATAAGACAAATAACAAATGCGGGTTTAGAGGTTGTAGAGAAAAGGGAACTCTTACACTGTTGGTGGGGCTATAAACTGGTTCAATCACTTTGTAAATCAATATGGAGGTACCTCAGAAAACTAAAATTAGATCTACCATATGACCCAATTATACTATTATTGGGAATATACCCAAAGGGAGACGAGAGTCAGCACACCACAGAGACACCTGCATCTCCATGCTCAACGCAGCACTTTTTACAATAGCAAGGATATGGAATCAACCAAAGTGCCTATCAACAGAAGAATGGATAAAAAAATTATGGTATATATACACCATGGAATACTACTCAGTAACTTAAAAAATGAAATAATGTCATTTGCGTCAAAATGGATGGAATTGGAGAAAATCACCTTAAGTGAATGAACACAAGCCCCAAAAGAGAAATACCATATGTTCTCGCTCATATGTGGGAGCTGAATCACAGTTAAAGGAAGGAAAAATCTTATACATAAATTGAAACATAATAAAAAGCTCAATTAAACAGCATAGAAAGGACAATTTAAGGAGTGGAAAGAAAGTGGGAGGGATGTAGCAAAGAGAAGCGATGACTGGAGAAGATGAGAGGGGGAGGAGGGTCAACGAAGAGGGATAAAGGGAGAGAGGTCAACCTCAATGTAAACAGCACAACTTTATGAGTATGATAGAACAAAAGGAGGAAGAGAGAAAAAAACTTACAAGAATAGCTAAAATTAAACAAAAATAATAGTAATAACAGCAAAGGCTGGCAATAATATAAACGGACTAGATCACTCATCTGATACTGCTGAGAATGTGAAAAGCTAGATCACTACAGAAAAAAGGTTGGACTTAAAATCAGGAAGCACGTATATAGATAAATATTCCCACAAAAAGTAGAAAGGAGACCATGGGTGTGGGGGGAGATGGGGGAGGAGGGTCATGAGAGGGTAAGGGGGAAGTTATGTGAGCAATGTACAATGAAATGCATATATGGAAAGGTCATAATGAAACCCATGTCATAATGAAACCCATTAAGTTGTACATTAAAAACTTCCCCCCCCAAAAAAAAAAAGGCCTGCCACTTTGAGACCACCACACTGGAGTGGCTATGTAGAGGTGGATGAGCAGAGTCCTGGGGAGGCCTGGCCTTCCAGCCCTTCACACCAAGGCTCCAGCCTGTGATCTTTCCAATCAGCTTGCCTGCCCAGAGCTGACTACTATCTAGACACCTCAACTGATGTCCAGCCAAGTCCTGCCTAAATTCTTAACCCACAAAATTCCTGTGTTGTAATAAAATAGCAATCAGACATGCAATCTTGCAACTGGAAGCCCACCTTTAGGGGATAAGATGACTTGTTAAAACAATACTTAGAAGGCAACTTAGAGAGCAATATAAATTACCCAAATAATGAAGTCAAATATGGTGCGCGTGTATACACGTTAATCAGTTACTTAATTTTCATATCTGCCATTTTGCTTTTGATTTGAATTCTTGGGCACTAACTTAATAAGATATTCCACTCTTGCTTATGACAAGCTCCAGTTTTCAGATCCCTCTTATCTATTTGGAATATGTTGTTGTTGCTGTTAGGTGCTGTTGAGTCGTGTCTGACCCTAGCAACCCACATGGAGTTTTCAATGTCTGATTGTTTTGGGATTGCTTTGGGAGTGAATGCCACATCCTTTTGTTCTTCCAGTGCTGGGGTTTGAACCAGAATCCTCAGAGAGTGTGGAGTAGCACTCTACTAACTGAGCTAAACTCCAGCCCATTAGGAATATAGGGAATGGAGTAGTTGGTTTATTATCAGTAAAATACCCTATATCCTCACCCTATTTTCTGAAATTCCCTTTACTTTCTTGCTTTAACAGAAATTTGGCTCTCTGAAAATCCTACCAGCCCAGAAATGCATTTTTTTTTTCCCTCTCAGTCTTCTTACTGCAGACCTGGAAGTGGGTAGGTCCTCAACGTGCTTATTGTTTTCTTAGGACATTTGTGCCTCCTGTTTCCTTTCCTAAAACTGGTGTTGTCTGGTTATGAAGTCAACCACTCGTGCCTGTTGGTGCGATCTACCTACAGCGGAGATTGTTTTCAGTTGGTTTTATCCTTGGCTTCCTACCTCCTTCGGGGCTGGGATTTAGCTCAGTTGGTAGAGCGCCACTCTGCAGTCTCTGAGGTCCCAAGTTCAATTCCCAGCATCACAAAAGCAGGAGAAGGATGTGGCAACCCACTCCTGAGGCAATCCCGAAAGAATCAGCCATTGAAAACCCTATAAGGGTTGTTATGAGTCGGACACGACTCGACGGCACCTAACAACAGCATCTTACCTCCTACGACTGCTTTCTTACTTTAATTGCAATGGGCATGGGGATTGTTCCAGCCTGCGTCTTGATTCCTTGAGCTCCTACTCTCTTAGATCTCGTCCTTCACCCCATCTCACCTGTTAATTCCCCTGCTCCCACTCAGATTGGGTTGATACCAATACATGCGAGCCCATCCCAGCCTCAGTTTCCTGCATCAACTACTTGGCTGCCACGCTCGATCTTCCTAGATCACTCCCTCTGGCACCCCAACTCCAGCAATCCTACTCAATTGGGGGTCTCCAATCCTACCGCCTTTCCCCCCACATTTTGGCGTCTTCTCTCCCTTCTTTGAACAATGTAACGTCTACAGTCATTCACTTGCAGGTAGCCTTGACTTTTTCGCCCTTTTCCACTTTGTCCTGCTTACCCGAGCCTCTCATAACCTGTCAAGTTCAGCCGTCTGCCTGTTCCTGTCCTGCACCATCCGGCTCAGTGTGGCTGCAGAAGCCTCACCTTAAGTCATGGGCAGCAGCACCAGGGAGACCCGCAGTGCCTTCAGCCTCCCGTTGGAGACGCCCGGTTCATCTGCCCTCCTCTCTTAGATGAGCCTCTAACTCCTTTACGTTCTCAGGCCTCCCGCCCCGCGTCTGCATCTTCACCCTCAGCTGCTGACTTATTTTCCAGCAGCACAGAGGAAACACAGGATGGTGGGGACAGTCCTGTGAGTTCTGTGACAAGAGTGGCCCCACTCCTGCTCCTGTCCTGTGTGCTCTGCACCCCGCCTCTCACCATGGCTGGGCTGCCTGCCCTATCATCAGGGACATGGCCTCTGTGTCTTTCCCTAGACCTCACCCCTCCTGTCCACACAGGCCATGGCTCTCCCAGTTCCCTGCCTCCCCTGGGTACGCCATTTTGCTCTGCGCCAGCCCTTCTCCATCAGCACAGAAACGGTGGGGTGAGGCCACATGGCGGAGTTCTCTGCAATGGACAGGGACAGAGTTCCATCTTCCGCACTGGGTCTGGTGCTACCCACTGGGCGTCTGCTCCTCACTGAACTTTCCCTTTTCCTCAGCCTTGAACATAGAGCCGTTACTCTCTCATCAGACAAGGATGGCATCCCACGACAGTGGTTCCCAACACGAGGTGACTTTACCCCCAAAGCCAACTGCGAAGTCTGGAGACAGTTTTCTTGTTACAACTCGTAAGAGGAAGTCTACTGGCATCTAAGGGTTATAGGCCAGCCATGTTTCCCAACATCCAACAATGCGCATGACAGTCAAGGATTACCTCCTCCCCAACAAAACATTGTTCCACCCTTTTTTTTTTTTTTTTTTTGGCACTGGGGGTCGAATCCAAGTTGTCACGCTTGCATGCTCTGCAAGTGCTGGACCACTGAACTGCACCCTCAGCCCATTTTTTTTTTTTTAACTTTTTGAGACAGGGTCTCGCTAAGTTACGCAGTTATGCCTCTGGTCTCAAACTTGCGATCCTCCTGCCTCCGCCTCCCCAGCTGTTGGGATTACAGGCATGCACCACCATTCCACCCATTTCAATAGTATGAATTTGAGAAACCCTGCCCAGGGCTGGCTGAGCATTCAGACAGACAGCCACTGCCCCCAATGCCCACAGCCCATGTCATCTATGTGCAACGCCCCCTTCAGGGTCGAGGGAGAAACAAATGCCCAGACCCTTCAGCTACTGTCCCGTTGGGGCTCTCCAATAGGAGCCCAGCCTTTGTCCTGGCCAATGTCTTCTATCGGTCTTCTAGGCAAAAACCACCTCGGGCTCTCTAGTTGCATGTTCCCTTGGGTCACAGTGTCTAGAAGCACTCTAACACCTGGAAGCCCCTGCCACGCTCTCTAATAGCGGGGACTCAGCATCCGCTTTGGCTCAGCAGGGTGTAACAGTGTCTCCGACACTGCACAAGTCTCCCCTAGATTTGCCAAGTTTGGAATTATGCTGGTTGGTTGGTAGCATTCACTCCCAGCTATTGAGAAAAGGAGACTTTTATTGTGGAGTAGATTTTCTGAGAGGAACAGCTACGCATGCTGTTACTCTTCTCCACCTTGGCTAGAGTGCTGTTGAAATCAAAGACGTCTGCCACTGTCTGTGCCAGGAAATCTGAGCGGAGATCCATTCACACAGGGCAACATTTAGCTTATCTCGCGGGTGTTCCTGCAGCCAGGTGAGCCCCGTGGGATTGCTGACCTGTGGTTCTACCACTGTAGTAGTACTCGTTTCCGTTCCTAATCCAGGTTTTGTGCTGAGGCTCTGGTTTAGGTTGTGACTTGACATGGTCAATCTACAGGACCTCAAAAAGCTGGAAGAGTGGGCCCAATACCACTCCACCAGTGAAAGATTCACATGTGGTACCTGCTTATGCTGGTTCCCATTTCAGTAGAAGTGGGCCCTGCTCTGTTGCTGACAGTGAGGACATCCTCACATGGTAGATTCTCTCAAGTGAGCGACAGAAGGATCTCATTTATACCAACCCTGGGCCTATGCTGCCACAGCATAAGCCAGCCAATGCCAGATTGCGACACACCTCCTACCTCATCCTGGTATTTGAAAATGATGGCATATAATTTTCATGTAATGCAGGGTTATATTTAAAACGAGATTTTAAAGCTGTTACCTGTAGATGAGGATGAATTGAGATGGAGTGGATACTCCCTGGCAGTTCAGTGACTGAGAAGGTGAATGGATTTTGATAATTTTGTCATGAAAAACAATTTTAGTGGGCTTGTTTTAGAAAAGGGTAAATAATAACTCATGCATGAAGGTTGTGCCAGAGTTTATAGCCCAGACCCCTGGTAATGGATTCAACCTTTCCCCAACAAATCAAAAGTATTGTTGTATGCTCACATGAATATACAGTGGGCATTACCTTAAATTTAGAACTCACTGTGAGCAGCCAACAGAGAGCAGGATATGAAGGCTGTATTGTATCGCGTGGTCTGCAGAGATTTCCTCAGATAGGCTTTGCCTTGTTGAAATATATGCTGCGGTTCAAAGCTAAAGGGATTACTTTTGAATAGTCATCACAGAGCTTGATTACATCCGTATATCATATTTAGCTGGACCCTGCAGGCGATTATTCCATTAGCTGTGCTGGTCCAGCCATTGTCAAAAAGTTGACCACCTAATGCTAAAAGATGGTGCCTTCTGTTGACCTTATCAAAGTGTTTCAAAAGGCTTTGTTCAAAAAATAAAACTCAGGTTATGTTTTATGAAGCCGATTAAGAACAAATACTCTGTGTAAACATGCTCATATCTTATGGGTCGTCTTAGCATCATGTCATCATTGACGACGATGAGAGGACATTTTCCTTTTGTATTTCAGCACATTTTACTTAAAGTCACAGATTCAGTTTTGGAAGAAATGGTCCTCCTTTCCCACTGATAGTAAGAAGTCTCAGAAACTGATGTCTGAGAAAAGAACAGAGGACTCTCTCTTCTCCACTATGCACTTAAATCATATAAAATTAAGACAGGGGAAGTAAGCCAGTATAGCAATACTAAAGCAATAACACATCTATAATGGCCTCATTATGGTATGGCTTTACAAGGCCACAACTCTGGAAAGAACAGAATTTTTTTTTTTTTTGAGGAAATGTGTATAAAGTTGAAAATTTGCCTTTCACGTTTGATAATCAGAAAATTCCATTAAATAAAAATGTATCTGTTTATTCTTCAGACAATGGTTAACTTATTTAATTACAATAAAGAATTTTAATGAGTTAAACATGTATTTTGAATATACTTTGAATCCCATTAACAATATAAGGCATATTTAGATAAGCTTGATTTTTAATCTGTTATAAATTGTTGTTGTGTGTGCCTGTCAGCTTGTTGTGCCGTGGGGGCTTTTGTGTTCCTGTGATGCTGAAAGCTATGCCACCAGTATTCAGATCCCAGCAGGTTCATCCGTGGTGGACAGATTTCAGCTGAGCTTCTAGACTATGACAGACTAGGGAGAATGGCCCAGCAGCCCACTTCCGAAACAGCCACTAAAAACCCTATGGATAGCAGAAAACTTGTATAAATTAGCCACAAATAATGAAATGAGCTTATCTCTGAAAAAGATATGGATAAGTATGGTTTTATTATTCACAACACCAATAACATTTTCATTAGACTCCCATTACAAAAGCTGGCTGTCGCGACTGAACACCTACTCTTTGAGTTACGTTCTCAGACAATGTGATGGACTGGCGCAGGCTCCGGTGTCCTCTTTTGCATGGCCTTTCCTGTAACTGATGGTGTGTAAACTGGCTGGTCAGGGAGACAAGCTATAATCCTGGAACACAGCCACACACTGATTTTGACCTTGTTAGCACTGTTCTCTTGTTGGCAGCCGTAGCACCCTGGTGTCCGATCTCATCTGATCTTGGAAGCTAAGCAGGGTCAGCCTGGTTAGTCCTTGGATGGGAGACCACCTGGGAACACCTGGTGCTGTAGGCTAGGGAGAAGGACCTGGCAGTCCATTCCCAAAACAATCTGCCATTGAAAACCTTGTGAACAGCAGAGAGGCACTGACATAGTGCCAGCATGGCACAGTGGCGGGAAATGCTTTCTCTGTTGTACACATGGTTGCTGTGAGGCGGACCTGACTCCACAGCACCTAACAATAACAACAAGCACTGCTCTCTAATCAACTGAACTTTTCAGCAAGTGGAAGTTTCTGAATATTTCTTGCCCTTGCTTTTAGCCACTGCATTTGACAGTCACAATTGAGAAGGAGTAGGGACCAATCAGAAAGAAACAAATGGCATGTTTGACTGGGAATTTGAAGAGATTTTGATGAATGGACTATTAAGAGAAGAAGGGCTGCACACGGTGACTCACCTCTGGGATCCCTGCAACTGGAGAGTTTGAGGCAGGAGGATCACAGGTTTGAAGCCAGAAACAGCCCACACAATATAGTGGGACCTTGTAGAGGAGAGAGAGAAAGAGACACACGCAGACATAGGAGAGTGCGCAAACAGCATATTATTATAATTAACAAGTGCAAATGTTATCTTTTTACAAAGATTCAGTCATGTGAGGCATAGTGTAATGTCTAAATATTCAATGTTAGCATATGATTTGATGCTTCTTTCTTCCTTCTCTTTTCTTGGTTCCCTCCCTCCCTTCCTTCTTTCTTTTTTGTGATATTGGTTTGTCATCCATGGGCCTTCTCATCACATGGTTTTATAAAAATAATCTCATGTTCTAAAGCCTGAAATTACAGAGTAACTTTCACTCTCCTAAGTGTTAGTTAGTTTGGAGTGTTTTCCTGCTTTTTGTTGTCAATCTGTTCTATCTGTGCCTTGAAGCAGGAATCATGATGTAATTCCGTACCTGTTAAGTATAATCATCAAGACATACACTTTTCAGGCCAGAGGAATCTTTCTGGTTGGGGTAAACTCTTAAGTGTCAAAAACTGACATGTGTCTTCCATATTACAGAATCTAGGATCTGGCAATTCCCTTTCCAAGGGCTTTTGTTAATATTTGAAGCCTATTAAAATTTATGTGGGGATGAGAAATATATTCTAACTCAAAATTATAGGTTCTTTTCCCTTAAGCACCAGGATCATAAATGGGTAGCATGGAAGTAGAGCTGGATGGAGCCTGGTGATGCCAGCTGGGCACGGAACCGTACTGAATTTTTTCTTCTAGGCTATCGAAACTTTTAATGAGAGCTTCTGATTCAGGTCTATGTTCAGACACAAACTACTATCTCAAGATAAATACAGTAATGATATCTTTGTGTCATTCTTTTTATTTCTGCTATTGTTGCAATAGTAAACATTTGCATTTTATTTCCCCTAGCCAGGATGGACTAACAGAAATCAGATTATCCTCTTTCCTAAACCCTCTTCCCCTGAAAATTCCTGAACAAAATGTATGAAACAGTGCTTTCAAAGAGACCGGACGTCAAAACCAAAGTCAGTGGCCCTGAGAGACAAAAAAACAAGCCACGTGAGCCCTATGCCTGCCCCAGTTTCTTCCTGGAGTAAGTTTTCAGGCCATGGCCCAGAGAAGGAAGAGCCAGGGGCTGGGCAGCAGAACCCCTAGCCGAGCGGCTGGGCCTCAGAGCCTAGGGAGACCCAGGTAACCAGAGTCTGCAGTTAGCGCCATTGTGGACCGAAAGCTCGTGTCCCCCACGCCCACGTGTTGACGCCTAATCCTCGAGATGATCGCATTAGAGGTGGGGCCTCTGGGAGGGGATCAGGCCCTCATGGATGGATTGGCGGCCTTGTGAGAACAGACCCCAGACAGACGATTTCTTTCTGCCTTGTGAAGGTACGGCAAGGGGTCCATCTGCAAACCAAGGAAAGGGCCTGCAGCGGAACCTGGCCGTGCTGCACCCCGTCTCAGACTCCCGAACCTCCAAACCAGGAGAAGTAAATGCTTCTTGTTTATGCCAACTGGCCTGTGGTCATCTGCGCAGGGAACACAGCAGCCACCACTGGCTGAGACAAGGGTGTCAGAGAGGGAGAATTCTGGAGTTGTGCAGAGCTCAAACTTAAGTATTCAGCCAGGTACGCGCGAGAGCCGCCCTGTGAAGAAACTGGCTCGAGGTGAGCAAAACAAAACAAAACAAGACAGCAAAAGGACAGAAGAAACAGCACATGGTGTCTGAAGAGGGCTGGGAACACGACTTGTTATCCACAACCATATTGCAAAACTTCAGATTCCACAGGGCATCGGGCCTCGCCTTCTGCTGGACCTGGCTCCACCCTCGAGCAGCAGATCATACAAACAAGACTTGAGAGGATGAAGCTATGTCCAGGCAGCTTTACTGCATCTCAGAACAAAGCTCAAGAAGGTTTATGGAAATACAACACTATCCAGCAGCAAAAGAGGCGAACTTTATAATGCCTGGCATTTAGTCAAGAATTACAAAACATGCACAAAAAGCATAATGAGGAGGAAAAAAGTCAATCAAAACTGCCCTAGAACTGACGTCGTTGTTAGTATTAGGAAGGAAAACATTAACATAGTTATGGTGACTGTATTTTAGACATTAAGGATGTTAAGTAGAGATATGAAAGGTAGGGTAAAAGAAAACATTAGTGAATGTGAAGACAGAATGGTGGAAACTACTCAAAATAAAGGGTTGGGATTTATCTCAGTTGGTAGAGCACTGCTCTGTAGTCTCTGAGGTCCCGAGTTCGATTCCCAGCACCGCAAAAATGGGAGAAGGGCCTGGCAATCCACTCCCAAGGCAATCCTGAAACAGTCAGACATTGAAAACCCTATGAGGGTCGCTATGAGTCGGATATGACTCGACGGCACCCAACAACAACAAACTCAAAATAAAATGAAGCAAGAAGAGTTAAAATGATGAGCTGCAGAACAGCTTGAGGTCGCTCACGGGAGACTCAAACCCAGGGTAGTCTGGATGTTAAGCCCACACCGCTTCTGTGCTCATTTTCCCATCAGTGAATTCCAAAGAGGGAGGCGAGCGGATGCAGAACCCCTCAGCCCAGTGCGCCGTCGGGCTTGGTGAGGTCTAGCTATTTGACTTTGCGGCAAGAGCGGCTGCTGGCAGGCCTCTTTAGTTCTTAATCGTTGTTGGGTTATTTAATTTCTTGTCTTTTAGAGACAATTTCTAATGTATCAGTTAAAGAAAAAGCTGGGTACCTGGGGGATCCCCTGAAAACCACTAATCTGGTATGCTGGCCGTGACCGCCAGCCCCTGCTAGCGAGGCCTCTAATCCAGGGTTCCCATCACGTTAAGTTGCTGCCTTTATTTCATTACACACGGACTCAACCCCTCACGGATTCAGCTTCATAAAGTCAGAAAGAGGGGGAAAGAAAGCAATTTATTCGTGTTTTCAATGGAGCTCACTGCAGACATGAAATTTCTCTAAAAATGCAAATCGTTCGGTGCCACACAAGTGAACTCGGGCGCTAAAGCGCTTGGAGGAAAATGCTTTCCCAGGGCTGCGGTTTTTATGCTCCGTGATTGAATGAATTGATCCATTTATTACAACATCTTCACTCAAGGTCTCCAGCCTGAGATGAATGTGTCTCGGGTACTACAGGGCTTTCCTCTATCACTAAGAAAATCGATTACACTTGTTAATTTGGCTTTTAATCCTAGATATATCAAAATAAATACCATAAACAAGTGTAAAAGAAACCGATGTAGATCTGTTCAATATCAGATTGATCAAAAGAGGATTTAGTGAGACTCGAAGATGTAAAACACCAATGTACAGGCTAAGCCCTTACTTATATAATATGACTTTCGACAAGCTCCGTATAAAGCTGAGAGAAACTATTCCTGCAAACAGAAATGGTGTCCTTTTGTTGCATTAAAGGAAAATCCTCAGAAGGCCTGACTAGCCAAGGTGTTTAACGTGAACACTCGTTTTTAAAAGATTTCTTGTCTTTTGTCCAGCCACTCTTGTTAATTCATGGGGCATCGCATCACGGGTATTTTTTATGTTACATAAAGCAAAAATTACACTTAACAAGTATAGGGTTAGTCATGAAATATAGATAAAACCGCACTCTTGAAAGCCAAGATACCAGGAGAAAGGGCTATCTGTCTTTCTCTTCAGAGAGGGTGCAGACAATGAGAAATAAAAGTCATACGGAAAACTCTTCAGATGCCACGCAGGCTGGCCCTGCCCTTATCACGTGCGTGCTGGAGAACCCAAACAGCAAGCCGGTTTCTCAGGAGACAGCCTTGTGTCTTCACTTCACTCTGTAAAGACAACGAATGAGACAAGGCATTCCTGCTATGCTTTCTCCCAGTGACACAGGGTTTAGACTGTCTTCCCAGCAGTGGTTTGTCCTGAACACAGTGTCAGTCAGTCCTGATTCATCCCTGTTCACCCGACTTCATTCAACAGATAGTCATTGGGCACCAATGGTGGGAAAAGCACATTTGATGGGGTAGGTACTGGGGAACAAGTTGTGGCCGTGTTCTCATTGGATGGATCCTTCGGAGTGGGGGCGGGTCAACTGCAATCTCAGCACAGATCTCTGGATTAGTGCGTAGTCTTTGGAGAGGAAATGGGGTTTTTAATGTACAATTCCTTAAAGTTATTTAATTTAGTAGAGGACACAGGATTTCAAAACAAATGCTACTTTAACAGAATATACATGTTGTTGTTAGGTGCTGTGGAGCCGTGTCCGACTCATAGTGACCCTCATAGGGTTTTCCATCACTGATTGTTTCCGGATTGCCTTGGGAGTGGATTGCCACATCCTTCTCTCATTTTTGTGGTGCTGGGAATAAAACTCAGGACCTCAGACACCGCAGAGTGGTGCTCCACCAACTGAGCTAAATCCCAGCCCCAGAATATACATGTTGTTGTTGTTAGGTGCTGCCGAGTCGGCACCCGACTCATAGCGACCCTACGTACAACAGGGGAAACACTCTTGTCAGTGCTTCTCTGCTGTTCATAGGGTTTTCAATGGCAGATTGATTTTTGGGAGTGGGTTGCCGGGTCCTTCTCCCAAGCCTACAGCCCCTGGTGTTCCCAGGCGGTCTTCTATCCAAGTACTAACCAGACCTGACCCTGCTTAGCTTCTGATATCCGACGGGATCGGATGCCACAGGGCTACGATTGCAGGCCAGAATATACATAAGTGCATTTAAATCCTTGTTTCAGCTCAGCCTTTCATGGTAGGATTCAGTCTTTGACAGCATGATTTGTTGTTGTTAGGTGTTGTTGAGTTGGGTCTGACTCATATCAACCCCTAAGTACAGCAGAGTGAAACACTATCCAACACTGTGCCATGCACACAATCCTTTTATGTTTGAGCCCATTGTTGCACCCACTATGCTTCTTCTCATTTTGAGTTGTGCCACATCAGCAAAAGGAGGTCCCAGGTGCTTACTCCATTCCTGTCATTAAGGTCAACTCTTCTTTGAGGGGGGGCTGAGGTTTAGCTCAGTTGATAGAGGGTATCTCTGCAATCTCTGAGGACCTGGATTTGATCCCCAGCACTGCAAAAATGGGAGAAGGATCTGGCAATCCACCCCCAAATCAACCCCAAAACAATCAGCCAATCAAAACCCTATGAGGGTCATTATAAGTCAGACTTGACTCAATGGCACCAAACAACAACTACTACTCTGAGGAGGCAACTCTTCTCCAGTCATTCCTTGAATGCTTTCCAGCCTGGGGGGCTCATTTTCCGGCATGGTATTTGACAGTGCTTCTCTGCTGTTCACAGGGTTTTCAATGACTAATTGTTTCAGGGGGCTGGGATTTAGCTCAGTTGGTAGAGCGCTGCACTGCAGTCTCTGAGGTCCCGAGTTCAATTCCCAGCACCGCAAAAATGGGAGAAGGGCCTGGCAATCCACTCCTAAGACAATCCCGAAACAGTCAGCCATTGAAAACCCTATGAGGGTCCCTATGAGTCTGATACCGACTCGACGGCACCTAACAACAACAATTGTTTCAGGAGTGGGCTGCCGGATCCTTCTCCCAAGTCTGTCTTAGTCTGGAAGCTCAGCTGGAACCTGTCCACCATGGGTGGCCCTGCTGGTATCTGAAATACTGGTGGCACAGCTTTTAGCATCACAGCAACACCCAAGCCCCCATAATGACAAGCTGACAGACACGTGTGGAGTCTTAGACATAGTATATGCTTAATATTTTTTGAATGAACACGGTTTGAAGCTTTCGACTTACTTTTAAAGATGTGATGTGACAAAATGTTGCCTGGCACATAGAACACAGCTAAACGTCTGTTGGGGGACACACAGAATGAGTTTGTCTCCTCTTAAAAGTTCAGATGAGAGCACAGAGGACATGGATAAAGACAAGGCTTGTGGTTTGAAATCTCATCTAATAAAATTCTCCACCAATAAATGTTGTTGTTGTTGTTAGGTGCTGTCGAGTCAGGTCCAACTCACAGTGGCTGTATGCACAACAGACGAAGCCCTCCCTGACGCTGCGCCATGCCCGGCACTATGTCAGGGCTTCTCTGTAGTGTGTAATGGCTACATGTTGTTGTTGTTGTTGTTAGGTGCCGTCGAGTCGGTATCGGACTCATAGCGACCCTCATAGGGTTTTCAATGGCTGACTGTTTCGGGATTGCCTTGGGAGTGGATTGCCAGGCCCTTCTAATGGCTACATAAGAAGCAGATATTTTCTTTTTTGAGACAGGGTGGCCCAGGCTGGTCTCAGGCTTCCTACTTGACCCACACTGGCCTCAAGCTCACCATCTTCCTGCCTCAGCCTCCCACCTGGCTTGAACGAGTAGTTTATAAGAACTGCTTTTCTTCTTGGATAGTTTATTTGTTCATCTTACAAGGAAAGTAGGAAAACAGTCACAATTTCTGAAGTGCTTCAGAGAAGAAATGAGATTCTTTTTATGTTGAACTTCCCAGGACAATTTAAAACAACTGTTTACGTTTAAAAGAAATGCCTATTTGTTTCTACTTCCTATGGTAATGAAGGAGGTTTCAGGTGTATCAATGTGGCAATTCTCATGGAGTCAGTAGTTTTTTTTTTTAATTAGAAATTTTTAATGTACATCGTAATATGATTCATTTTGACATGCTTTTCATTGTGGCAATTTTCATATATGCAATTTGATAAACATTATTCATATAGGTTACCCCTTACCCTCCTCTATGTTTCCCCCCTCCCCGCCTTCCCATCTAAGTTTCCCATCCAAGTCTTCTCTACCTTTTACTATATAGTATTTTTCTATATGTCCTTGGGTTCCATTTCTGTTTAAGATAGAAACTTTTCCTGTAGTGGTCTTTGTTTCTATCTTGTTAGAACAATTACATGTGATTTTTAGTCCATTTATATTGACCTCATTCTTATCTTCCCTCCCCCCCTTTTATTATGATCTGACCATTGAGTAGGATTTTTCCTTCTTGTAATTTTGAGTCAGCTCTCTCATATGAGTGAGAACATGTGTTGTTTCTCTTTCTGATCTTGTGTTCGTTCACTTAAAATAATTTTCTCTAATTCCATCCATTTTGCTGCGAATGACCCTATTTCATTTTTCTTGATTGCTGAATAGTATTCCATTGTGTATATATACCATAGTTTTCTTATCCATTCTTCTGTTGAAGGGCACTTCTGTTGATTCCATATCTTTGCTATTGTGAAAAGCGCTGCATTGAACATGGAGATGCAGGTGTCTCTGTGGTATGATGACCCATCTCCCTTTGGGTAAATTCCCAATAGTGTTATAGCTGGGTCATATGGTAGATCTATTTTTAGTTTTTTGAGGTACCTCCATATTGATTTCCATAGTGGTTGCACCAATTTACAGCTCCA
>VMDO01023151.1:0-32166 GCA_007922755.1 Pedetes capensis
TATATAAATATTTAGTTATGAGGGGTAAAATTCAGATAATTTAATTGGAATTTTGAATCTTCTTAATTCTAAAATGTTTATTTTGAGTTGTCTTATAATTGGAAGGGAAAATGATACTTGTGGAAGTAAAAAACTAATCTTATCAAACTTATCTTAGAACAAAATAAAATTAAAGTCACATTTTGCTTATACCATAGTTCAACAGCCAAATTATACTGTTTTTTTGGTGATGATTGAGTCAGTTCTAATCAGGACTGGAGGACAGAGTAACATATGCTCAAACTTATGTATTTTAAGGTTCATCAGTTAAACTAATGCATTACCAGGATTCCACATGAATATCAAAGCGTATAATAGGCTATGAAGATTCAAACACATGATCCATGGGATACCTTTTGTACCTTTACTATGAACACAGACAAACTAGCTATCTATTTTAAATTCAATTAAAGCTGCTATGTCTGGGGAATGGTGTAGATATTTTCACCTGACAAAGTTAAAATATAATGTTATCTTTGTTGTTTTAAGTATTTTAAGTAAATTGATTTATGTCATAGATTTTTAGCTCACCATTTTTAGATGGTTTGCTTTTTTAATTCAATACTGGGGGTCAAACCCAGGACCTCACACATGCTAGACAAGCACTCAACCACTGATCCATACCTCCAGCCCCCTTTTTATATATTATTTTGAGACAAAATCTTGCCAAGTTTCACAGGTTGCCTTTCGCCTTGAATTTAGGATCCTCCCACCTCAGCTTCCCATGTCATTGTGATTATGAGCATGTGTCAAAGTACCCAGCTAGATAAATTACCTTTTCTAATCAAACTGCAGAAATGATGGAATGAGGAAGATAAGTTGGATTAAGCTTAACAATATTTGAATTAAAATTTGTAATACTTACAAAATTAAAAAAATTCTCTGCACAATTTTCCCTTCATTGTCATTTATCTTAAATGGAAGCAAACTAAATTCATGCTTATTCAACCAACACAATATTTCTATGTATTTTCTATAACTTCAGTGTAATAAGTGTTTTTGGCAACTATACTCTTCAAAACTTTGTTATAGGTTTTTTAGTGTGTTTGGGTTTCTATCCCAAAATATCACAAGTTAGGTAGCTTATAAACGTCAGAAATTTATTGTTTATATTTCTGGAGGCTTTTATATCCAAGATCAAGGAGCCAGCTGAGAGACAGACTTGGCAATCCATTCCCAAAAATCAATCCCCCATTGAAAACCCTATGAACAGCAGAGCAGCACTGACAGTGTTTCACCTGTTGTACATAGGGTCCCTATGAGTCAGACACTGACTACATGGAGCCTAAAAACAACAAGGAGCCAGCAGATGTGCTGTCTGGTGTGGGTCTGCTCATGATAGAAGGCATCTTCTAAGTGTCCTCACAGGGTGGAAGGAGCAAACAAGCTCTTCAGGATTCTGTTATAAGGTCACTAATGCCATTTACAAGGACTCTGACTTCATAACTAATTACATCACATGTCTTCACACCACACATTTGGAAAGAGACTTCAATATAGAAAGACAGAAACAGACATTTGGCCTACAGCAACTGGAAATTATTTGTTATCCACAATTTGGCCTTCCACCAACATTATTTGACTGTATTGCCTTTTTTAACACCTATAAGAATGTCTTTTAAAAATAATAGAAATTTCTTCACTCTTCTATATTTAAAACATCTGAAATTTAAAATAACTAGGAAGTGCTTGTATGGAAAAATAAAATGACTTCCTTCTTCTTGTTGTGTGCCATCTAGTCTATACCCTACTCATAGCAACCATACCTACAACAGATGAAACACTATTGTCAGTGCTTTTTTGCTATTCATAGGGTTTTCAATGAGTGATTGTTTGGGGGTAGTGAGTTGCTGGGTCCTTCTCTCAAGCCTACAGCACCTGTTGTTTACAGACTGTCTCCCACACAAGTTCTAACAAGGTCTGACCTTGTTTAGTTTCCAAGATCTGATGGGATGGCACACTGTAGTGGTATGGCTACTGGCACTACTTTCTTAGCACACATTAATACAAAGTAAAGAATTTCAATCATGACAAAATATCTGACATACTGTAGTTATTTAAACACTAACAGAGAATATAGGCTCCTGAAAAATGGTTAACTTATAGAAGTCGTTCCCTTTTTAAAACAGTTTTATCATGATATAATTCATTATTATATAATACGTACTTTACTTGCTAGAATGCCCACATATCAGATGTTGTTGTTTATATTGTTGTTGTCCAGTCATATCTGACACATAACAATCCATAGCAAACAGCATTTTCACTGGCTGATATGTTGCATGATTACTTCAGGAGTGGACTGCCACACTCTTCTCCCATTTTGTGGTGCTGCAGATTAAATCCTCAGAGAGTGTGGAACATTACCAACTGATCTAAACCCCAGCCCATATATCAGATATTTGTCATTTAATTGAGCCTCATACAAACCCCTTATAGGGTTTTTTTAATTGTCCTTTTCTCCTTTGTTTCCTTAAATTCTTTCTTTCTTAATTTTTTGTTTGCCTGGGATATTTAAAAAGGCTTACTTTCAAGTTTAAATTTTGTTGTGTATCTTGCTTTATCTTATCTGTTGTTTAGCCTCTCAAACTTTTTTCTTTCTTTCTTTCTTTTTCTACATTTTTTAGTACTGGGGTTCAAACTCAGGTCTTCGCACATGCTAGGCAAGTACTTTACCACTGTGTTGCACTCCTGGGTACTTTTTATTGTTTATTTTGAGACAAGGTCTTGCTATGTTACCCTGGCTGTCACTGGCCTTAAACTTATAGTCCTTTTTCCCCAGCCCCTTGACCCAACTACACTTTTTTAATTGACCCACTTGCATTCTTCAAATCCAATATTTCTGTTTATTTTCATTATATCTATCTGTTTGCTAAAGTTTTCATTTTTATAAAAAATTATTTTCCTAATTTCATTGAATAGTTTATTTTCTTTATATCTCATGAGGTGTCTTAGAGTCATTCTTTTTGAATTATGCATTAGGTATTTTATTGATGTCCTTTTCTTTGAGATCTGTTGCTAAAGAGTAATGACATCCCTTTGGAGACATCATGTTACTTTATTTTTTAGTACTTCTTAAGACCCTATGATGACATTTGCACATTTGGCAAATTGTTCCTCCAACTTTTATAGAATGCCTTTTTCAGTAAAAGTTGTCTTCCTGAAAATGTGTTAGGATGTTCATTTGAACAGCAACTTTGGCTTTAGTGCCATACTTTTGTGCCTCACTATTGTCTTCCTGTAGTCCTATCATCTGTAATCCACACAGTGCTGACAGGGTGGAAGTACAAAGCACAAACTCTCAGGCCCATCAGTAGTGCCTAGGCCAATGCAGTGACTACCAGTTTGAATTTCTTATCCTGAGTCCCTGAAGTGGTAAGTCTACATGGTGGTGGAATGCAGGATAAAATGAAGGGAGATAGGCCCCAGGTATGTGAATCAAGCATTTGAGCCTTTCATTTCTTGGGGAAGCCTCTCCCTGCTTCACTGAGCTGTCTTTCCTCTTTAGTGTATATCATTGTATGACCTTGGTCAGTGTAGTCACAGCTACACTGCCTGAGTTTAGCCACACTGCAGCAGTCTGTACATTGGAGGTTGGGGAAAACAATGTAAGTTCCTTCAGTAAAGCTACTGTGTGTACCCTGGGTGGCTCTTCCACATGAATATTAAGGCTGAGATAATTGTGGAACTCTCTTATAACTAAGATTGCTAGTGTCCATGGCAAAGAGTTCTACTAGGTCTGTCCCATCCACACTTTCCCCTGCAATGGTGATTTTGTCTGGCTGTGGAATCAGGGTTGAGGATTTTGATATGCTTTGTCCCTCTGTGCTGCTTTATGCTGCCATCCCAGACCTGTGGCATGTTATATTCCCTTGTCTCCCTTGTTGAATATGCCATCCCACTGCTTTCTGGCCTCCATGGTTTCTAATGAGTTGTTGTTGTTGTTGTTAGGTGCCATCGAGTCGGTATCCAACTCATAGTGACCCTCATAGGGTTGTCAGTGGCTGACTATTTCGGGATTGCCTTGGGAGTGGATTGCCAGGCCCTGCTCCCATTTTTGCGGTGCTGGGAATTGAACTCTGGTCCTCAGAGACTGCAGTGCAGCGCTCTTCCAACTGAGCCAAATCCCAGCCCCTTCTAATGAGTAGTCAGCTGTTAATACTATTGAGGTTATGTTGTATGTGATGGCTCATCTTTTTCTCTCTGCTTTCAAGATTTCTCTTTAATTTTGTCTTTCAATTTTGATGTGACATGTTTGATGTAGGTCTCTGTGTTTTTTCTGTCTGTAGTTTTTAATCTCACAACAACAACTTGTGTAGATTAATTCTTTTCATCAAACTTAAAAAGTTTGAGTCATATTATCATTGGTTTATTTTTCCTCACCTTTTTTTTCTCTTATCTTCATATGGAACTTGTGAATGATGTACTTAATGGTGACACACATTTCTCTTTGGAGTCTCTGCTCATTTTTCTTCTGCTTCTTATTTTTTATTTTTTATTTTTTATTTTTTTGCCAGGGATTGAACCCAAAGCCTTTAGCATGCTAAGCAAACACTCTATAATTGAGCTACAAACTGAATTCTCTTCCTTTTAGTTTCTATTTTCAATATTTCATAATCTTTCCAGATACAGTTCTAATATTCCTTTGTAAGCTCAAATCTACTATCAAGCCTCCCTAATGATTCTGCTATTTTACTTATTGTACCTTTCCATTTGTCTTTTCCTATAAAAATATGTCTTTTGATTGATCATCTCTTTTTAAAGAGACCTTGCTGTATCTTATTTTAATGTTTTAAATATGTGTTTACTTAGTTATTTAAATAATTATAATAGTTCCTTCAAATTCTTTGGCTAATATAATTAACACTTAACCCCCTGGATGTCAATTCTATTATTTCCTTTTTTTTTTCCTGTGTATGAGTCATACTTCCTTGCTTATTTACATGCTTCATATTTTGTGCAAACTGCTCATTTTGATAAAATATTGTAGGAACTCTGGATCTTAATTCCCACTGGTAGTTAAAACGGTTGGCTATTTGCTACTTTATGTATAAAAATATCATAATGATTTCATTGAAGACTATTTCTTTAGCTTTCTGCAGTCTCTGAGATCCTGTTAGTTTTTCCCTCATTTTTTATTACTTATCTTAGCTTCCTGTGTGTAATATGTGTTTCAACTGGATACTGATTTTATGCTTCAAGATTTTATAATTTGGTTTGTGTTCTGCCACCAACCAGTAACACAAAATTTCTTACTCCTCCTGTGATAAAGACCTGGGCTTGCACAAAATTTTATGCACCAACAGATTTTTTTTACCTGTCATAATGTTGACTATCTCTTTTACAATTTCTCTAATTAAACTTCTGGCATACCTGCTTATATTGATACTATATCCAGGTAAGATTACACCACTTCAGAATTGATATGATCACTGCTTTTAAATACCCTGAGGCACATAAATTACTTCTCAGTCTAATTTATTTAAGTAGGACCACTTGGTTGATGCAAGAAATTGGCAACTTTAAAGTTTTCTCTAGAATCTCTGTGATATAAAGCACGACCTGTGGGGGGGGGAAACCATTCCTTTGGAGCAAGGACTATTTCCTTTGGGTGATGGAGAAGTGAAAATGCCACCTGGCTGCCACTTCCAACCATGTACGTCAGAAAAATAGAGATTGTGACTTGTTGATGCTCTATCAACTTAAAAATTTATCAACAATGAATTGATAACTTTTTTTTCCACAACACTTGTGGAAAATAAAGATGATGGTTCTTACCACTCATAAAAATTTATTCTACCACTACATAAAACTATGTGGGAATGAGGTACTGCACACTTTACCAGCTATCCCAGTTGGTTCTTCCCTATGTAGCAGGATTTGGGAGGGGCTACTGTCATTTGGCTTATTCCACCTATGCAGTATGGGTATTACACAATAAAGAGCTATGAGAAATTTTATTTACTAATGTTCATGGCTACTAAATATACACAGAATATGTTTTCTACCTTTAGAAGAAGGGGAATAGAAACTGCTATGTAGCTCTCCAGCCTGTTGTAGTAATACAAATCAGAGTCAGCATAGAATTATGGGAGACACATCTTAGCCCAAATGTTAAAGACTCCCACTGTTATAAGTATATATACATATATTTTGTGAGATATATTTCCCAATTCTTAGCACGGAATTTGATCTGTCTTTGGAAATTTCAAATGTTTATCCTTGCAAATTTTGCAGTACTCAGGGTTGAACCCAGAGCCTTGCACTTACATGGTTTGTCCCTGGTCTTGATCTCAGAATCCTCCTGCCTCAGCCTCCCAAATCGCTGGGATTGCAGTGCAGGCATGTGCCACCACCTTCAGCCATGTTCTTGCAACTGTTTGATCAGTTTAATAAATGTCTCTGAGAGTTTACTCAAGCTCTTTATATCATTAGCCTCTGAATAGTTCAAAACTCACTTCTAATTCTTAAGAATATAAATTACTTGATATTTTTGAAAATCTTTTTTTTCTTCAGTACTAAGGGTTGAACCCACGGCATCATACAGGCTAAGCAAGTTTTCTTTCACAGAACTACACCCCAAGTCCTTTACTTAACTTTTATTTTGAGACATGATCTCACTATGCTGTGAAAGTTGCCTCTGGCCACAAACTTGAAATACTCTTTCTTGTCTCAACCTCACTAGTAGGTGGGATTGCAGGTATGTGCCACAATGCCCAACTCTTTTGAAAATTGTCAAAGCCAACATTTTTACTATCAGTTGGATATTTGGATATTTGGACTAGAAAATCCCATGGGCACTGAAAGCATCATACAAATACAGACACGGGACACTATTTGACCAAAGGATCTAATTTCTTCACCCCTACTTACAGTAAGGGTCATGATCAAGCTAATGTAAATACTGGGATTCATGCCATTTCATAGAGAAAAGATAAAAAAGATAGGAAGACATTTTGAAAATAAAAGAACAGTCACCAGTCATCAAAATAAGCAAACCAATGTTGGGACACATATGAATGCTCAAGTTTAGAGCAATCTATAGAAATTTGCTTTGATTTTGGATTTCAGATACAACTTTAATCCAAATCAAACCTCCATTTTTAAAGCACATCAGTAGGGGCCTACAGTATATCCCACCACCATTTTTGTTTGTGCGGTTCAGCTAGACATACTGAATATACTATCAGTCAGAGGCTAATGGGAACATGCATTTGGTCAGCAAAGTTAAATTTCTTATAAGTTATAGGAAGAATGATCTTCCACCATTGAAAACTCTGGGGCATCTCAGAAGTAGCCTTAGGGAAAGGGTATTGATAAGGTTTGGGGGATAGAATTTGATCACAAAATGATCGTGCCTGAGATTATAAGAAATTATGAACTAGACAATTTTGAAATAGTGAATTTACCTAGAACACAAGGGTTCATGCAGAATTAACATGATATTTTCTTGGGAAATATTTATATGATGAATAGGAAAGATATTAAGTTTTGTAATAAGCATTGTAGTTTGGTTTGAAACAGTTCTGTTTTTTAAGTCATAATGTAGTCCATTTGGGATGTTGTGATGTCTGTTACATGTCTCAATTCTTCCTGACAGTCTGTCACAAGGCCCATATTTCACTGTATCAAAGCCAACCAACACAGCAGAAGTTTAAATAATTTAAGTAAAATGAGATTTCTAACACTTAGAAACAAATCTGTTAGATGTATGCTGGGTGCTATTCTACACAATGTTAATGCATTTTAATCCATGAAAGTCTTTGTAATTATATGTTGCCATGATTTAGGATAGAATTAACCTATAGCAATGTTTATAGCAATAAAACTCTGTTTTGCTAAATCACTTGCCTATTTTGAAAGTCATACAAAATACCTTTTATATAATCCTAGAAATTCTTCAAGTATTTTCACATTTTATTTTCAAATATGATTATGTAATATATAATCTACATCAATCCTTTTTTACCTTGCAATTGAAGTTTGTTTTTCAAATGATATCTTTTCTTAGACAATTCATCCTAACATTTATTTACATGTGCTGTATATTTCACCTGTTGCTGTTGTTGTTGTTAGATGATGCTGAGTTGGAGTCTGACTCATAGCGACCCTACATACAACAGGTGAAATAGTATAGTTAGTGTTTCTTTTCTATAAATAGGGTTTTCAATGGCTGATTGTTTTTTTTTGGAAAGGGTTACCAGGTCCTTCTCCCAAGCCTACAGCACCTGATGTTCCTAGGGGTCTCCCAACCAAGTAATAATCAGGCCCTACTCTGCTTAGTTTTCAAGACCTGACTAGTTCGGATGCCACAGTGATATGGCTGCAGGCATATTTCAGGTAGCAACTTTTATTTATGTTCATGATTCCAAGTACAAAGAGAGAATGTGTTACGCTCATTCTGGCACAGTAACTACCACCTATTTAATGATCAGAAATATTGAATGTATGATTGAATAATGAGTGAATGGAAATGGTCCTGTGGAGAGAAACTTGAAATGCATCTTCAAATGACAAAAAAGGACCAGATGATAGAGATAATAAATGAATTAACTTAATGTTTATTTTGTAATGTACTTCTATTTTCTATGGTTTAAGTTCATGAAGTGAATTTTGAATTCGTTGTAGTCACAAACTGGAATAAATTGCAAAGTTTAAAAGAAAAGGAGAAAGAAAAAGGAGGGGAGGAAGAGGAGGAGAAGGAGAAGGAGGAGAAGAAGAAAGAGAAAGAGAAGGAGAAGGAGAAGGAGAAGGAGAAGGAAAGAAAGAGGAAGCAGAAGAAGACATTTCCTATTTTAATCAAGTAAGTTTTCTTTGCTGTTTTTAGGTGCTGTCAAGTCCTGTCCAACTCAGAGCTACCCTTTGTACAAAAAAATGAAATACTCCCGGACACTGCGCCACACCAGGTGCTATGTCAATGCTTCTCTGTTATTCATAGGGGTTTCAATTGTTGAATTATTTTGGGGATTGTTCTGAGAGTGAATTGCCAGGTCCTTCTCTCATTTTTGTGGTGCTGGGGATCCATCTCAGGGCCTCAGAGATCACACAGCAGCACTCTACCAACTAAGCAGCTAAATAGGGTTGAGCACAGTTAGTACTTGGATGGGAGATCACCTGGAAACATAAGGTGCTGTAGACTTGGAAGAAGGACCTGGTAGCCCATTCCCAAAACCAATAAGCCATTGAAAACCTTATTAACAGCAGAGAAGCATTGACAACAGTGCTAAGCATGGCACAGTGTTAAGTAGTGTTTCATCTGTTGTACACAGGGTGGCTATGAGTCAGACCCCACTGGAGGACACCTAACAACACCACCAAGTTTTCTTTAGGCTAAAGAGATACCTATAATTTAGCTTTAGACCTATTAGCAAAGAAACATAAGTGAACATCTGAATAAAGAATTTCTATTTCCTATTGATGTCATTATATGATTGTAAGAAAGACTTTTATTAGAAATTATTTAGCTTATATTAAAAATTAACATTAAGAACCAATATTTCCTATACAAAAATATATGATGTTTTCAATGAGTTTTTCATTATCAGAACTCCAAAGACTATACAATGTATTATTCTTTCTAACATTTTTGTTTAAACTTGTACCATATAATCTTTCTCAAACTTAAAAAATTACTTCATATTTTATCGTTGAACAACTATCATCATGCAAATAAATATGTCTTAAATTTTATTAGAACAAAATAATCAAGCTCTGCTTATTCATGAAAAATGAACATTTCCAAGAGTTAACTATTTTACATCACAAAAATCCTGATAATTTTACATTTGTTTTACAAGTCATTAGTTTCAGTAATAATGTTCTCAATAATGTCAGCATGACTATAACACATCCTCAAAACTTAACTTTGCTCCATCTGGAGAATAAGCTATTTTTCACTCGCACATTGTAAAACTCATGAAACAATATTCTTGAACATTGGGACACTCTGACTTCGTGATTGTTTTATTAAGCTCATTATCATATCCATGTGTATTCAATAGAAGCTTATTTCTAGTTCAAATACATTTAAAAATTAAGTTCAATTTGGTTATTTTACATTTTTCACAGTTCTTTACCTTTTGATCACACAGAGCACCATGATTATTGCTTTGACTATGATCACATTAATCAATGACTAGTATTTCTGAGTTTAACTCCTTGAAACTTTATTATCTCCCTTTTTTCTAGTTATCCTCCAGAACACATTACTTGAGTTCTAACATTCTATTCCCCTCCAATTTTGTAAAAATGTGGTTCTGTTGGTTGGATGCTTGAGGTCACTGACTATCTTCATCAGGAGAGTTGGCAGCAACCTCCAAACCTTTCCTATATTATGAGAACAGAAGAAACTCAAAACCTCTTTTTAAAATTTTTTACACTAGAGCTTTCTATATCTGTCAATTAATGGAAATCACTTGTAAAATATTTACACATCATTATAGAATACACTGCATGAAATTATATCTGCAGCCTCTGTAAATAATAACATAGATTTCAAATTATTATACAAAATAAAAATACTTAATAATTCAACACGTATGCTTTAAACAAAATAACTCTTTTTTATTTTCCCATAAGCCTATGTGGAAGATATTCTGATGATCATTATTTATATCTAAGAAATTCAGTGTTTAGAAAAGTTAGAGAATTTATGATAACTTAATTTTCAATAAAAGTTAGAGTTACAATTTGAACATCAGAATTCTAGCACTAGAATGCATGAATTTAATGCAATCTGTTATACAAAGTGTTGGCTGCCAAAGGAGAAGGTGGCAACTATAATTCTCCCTGCTCTTTTCTGACCAAGCCAGAAGCCACTACATGGGACTCACACTGGCCTGAAGGCTGGCATCACTGAACAGTATTCAAAGGCTAATTAATTAATATTTTAAAATTTTCCTCTTATTCAGCCTGCTGGAGTACATTCCTGTATTCTTAGCTACTCAAAAAACTGAGATTCAGAGGATTACTTGTGCTTACAAGTTGGAGACCATGCCCGGGGAACATGGCAAGGCCCATCTTTAAAAATAAAATAAAATAAAATAAAATAAAATAAAAATTTCCTCTCAAAAATGTAGTCTAAAATTTTTACAATTTTACTTTCACAGGTCAGTGTCTACCATCCTTCGACTTCCTCCTTCTCAGATTCTTTCCCCTATTTAAAATCTCTTTACATAAAAATGCTCCCTGTGTTTCAACAACATTGTTTGGAATTGATCTTTTAAGTTATTCTGCCATGTCTGTTTGCAGATGTACAAATCCACTGCAGATGAAATAACTTACTTCTGTGATTATGAAACTAGCTCACATGTACTCTAGCTTTTCTAGAAGAGTAAACACAACAACTGATTTTTTTACTCCATTTATTAAAATTTGAAGCAACTATGTTCAAATTTCCTCTATTGTTGTTGTTGTTAGGTGCCATCGAGTCGGTGTCCAACTCATAGACACCGTCATAGGGTTTTCAATGGCAGACTGTCTCGGAATTGCCTTGGGAGTGGATTGCCAGGACCTTCTCCCATTTTTGTGGTGCTGGGAATTGAACTTTGGACCTCAGAGACAGCAGCACAGTGCTCTACCAACTGAGCTAAATCCCAGCCCTCCTCTATCTATAGGTAAGGTTTTAAGGTGGCATTAAGAAAATGCAGAGAAAAAAATGTTTTGATCTTCACTGAACAGATTGGAATATTTAATTAATCTTTTAAAGTCTATAACATGCAAAGATCATTGATGAATAATTTGATTTCAATTAAAGGCAATATAAATAGTTTTAATCCCAGTGACCTGAAAGGCTAAGGTGGGAGGATTGTGAGATGGAGGCCAGAGAGGTAGCCTGAGCAATTTAGCAAAGACTTTGCCTCCAAATAAGAAAATAAAAAGAGTGTGGGAATAGGGCAGCTCCATGGTAGAGCACTGGCCAACCATGTGCTGGGCCCTATGTTCAAAACTCAAGAGCTGAAAAAAACAAAGAAAACAGAACTAAACAAGACAATATAAATATTTGAGCAACAGTACTATTAACAGAACTCTCCTGACATTGTGCTTCCCTTCATCGATCAATATTACTTTAGAAAAATATAGGAATAATACAAACACAAGCCATATATATGTTTATTTTGAAGTAGGTATTTGTGAACTTGTACTGACCATGTAGCAAGAAAGATGTACCTGTTTTCTCTAATTAATTTTATAAGAAATATAAATAATTATTCATTTGAATATAAAATCATAATCAAGGAAAAAGAAAATGATAATGATACTTCGAATAATTATTTATTATTTTACATATATTATGTACTGTAAATATATCAATTAGTATCTATTGCTAGAAATAATTGTCTAGTATGCATATTATTAGTAGACATAACTATCTCTGTGTGTAGTTGAACCAATTAGTGAGGTATTAAATTAACATAAAGGACCAATCCTCAGTACAGAGTATAGCCCCCAATTATTTAGCACATACTATGAAACAACCAGCCATTGAAAACCCTATGCAGGTCATTATGAGTTGGACCCTATTCAACAGTTCCTAACAACAATAACACCACCACCCCAAGTGTAACTACCTGATAATGTTTTTCATTAGAAAAAATACTTTTATGATATGAATGTTGGTGCCTTTACATAGGGCCTACTCTTCTGTTGCCTGCAGCTGTAGCCCTGTGGCATCAGATCTCGGAAGCTAAACAGAGTTGGGCCTGGTTAGTACTTGTATGGGAGACCACCTGGGAACACCAGGTGCTGTAGGCTTGGGAGAAGGACCAGGCTACCCACTCCCAAAAATGAATCCGCCATTGAAAACCCTATGAACAGCAGAAAAGCACTGACAATAGCATTTTACCTGTTGTATGTAGGGTCACTATGAGTCAGATACAGACTAGATAGCACCTAACAACCACAACATTCTTCTTTTATTGCCTTTTCCTATCACTTATTATAAAGTATTAAAGATGTTTTTTCTCTGTAACATAAAGGTCTATATCAAGAGTAAATGCTCTTTCTTGATTTTCTGATGTGACAAGTTACTTACAAAGGCAAATCTATCAGAATTTTAAAAAACCATTGTGAATTATGTATGCAGTCAATACTTCTCTGTTTCTTTGAAAACAGACACTAAGGTGGAAGTAAATGTTTTGTTTCAAGGAATAAATTCCAGATATCAGGGTGAGAAGCATCCTATTGTAATTGAAATGCTTAGACTCCCTTGATGTAGGTGAAATTCAATGAAATAACTCTTCATTAAATTGTGGAAGACAGTCAGGCTTGAATGAAGAATGGAAAATGATACATTTTGGAAAACATTTTAAACAGGCACAATGTAATCTAGGTTGGATTTATTCCAAGCTACTGAAATATTTATGTGTTGTTTCTCTCTGCTGTCAAGTAGCTGACAAGAGAACATTGTTTAGACATATAATCATTGACATTAGGATACTAAGTTATTGTGAAAGTATACAAAATTGAAAACCTTTAACTTCATTAAGAGTTGAAGTTGATATACTTCGACTTTCAAATATCTTTACTGAGCTCCAGTAAGAACATGTGTCAGTTGAGCCTCCAACATCTACATAGATGTGATACACAAAGGGATCAGAGATGTTTGAGATCTCACTTGTTAGAGGATGATTTCATTGATGGTATATTCATAAGCTTCTGTTGATAACATTGCATTGCAAGGTGGGTGACAAGTGTGTGTGATGCTGCACACTTACAATCACAACTACTCTAGAGACTGAGGGTGAAGTATTGAGACATCCAGCTCAGCCCGGGCTACACAGCAAGACTCAAGCTTAAAAAATAAATGAAAATCAATGAAAATATTGATCAACAGGAAAGCAAAAGGGAAGAATTGTTTCAGAAAGAAGGGCAAAGAAAAAAAGGAAAGACGTATAGAGGGAAACAAAATGTTTCTCTTATTTTGCCCTTCTTAAAAAATGGATGCAGTACACAATTATAATAGTTACAATAGTTATCTTAAGGTGGAAGCAAGACTATTACAATTATAATCATGATTATTATGTTTAATTGCTTATTATATGTTGAGAAAACGCCTAGATCTTTTAAAGAATATGCAATATTATGTGAGCATCAATGTTGCCATTTATTAGCCTCAAACAAAAATAGTCCCTTAAGCCGGCGCGGTGGCACACGCCTATAATCCCAGCGGCTTGGGAGGCGGAGACAGGAGGATCGAAAGTTCGAGACCAGAGGAAGTCTGTGTAATTTAGTGAGACCCTATCTCAAAAAGTAAAAAAAAAAGAGGGGGGGGGGGCCTGGGGTTGCAGCTAAGTGGTCCAGTACTTGCAAAGCAGCAAAGCATGCAGGCATGAGGCCCTGGGTTCAACCCCTAGTACCACAAAAACAAACAAACAAACAAAAAAAGTCACTTATTCCAAAAAATTAAATTTCTCTATTTTAATACATTTCAAGAAAGTATTTAACAATATACTCATTAAATAAAGTCAATATTCTTAAGTGTCAATTCTTCAGAGATAAACTAATTATACTATTGTATCAATTTCTTCAGAAGAAATTAAAAATGTCTTTTAATCTAAGTAATAAGTCCATATAGTAAAGAAACAATATTACCTACCACAAAAGGTTGTTTCCAAGGCAAATGATGTGGCATGATTAAAGCATCAGAGTACAGAGGTAGTGAGCACTTACAAGAATGAACTCATTACTTCCTACCTCCCCCTACTCTGCAACAAGTTCCTCTAAGATAAAGCAGGAGCTTTATTTGTGCCAAATAATTAGTGTAATGACATGTTGTTGTTGTTGTTGTTGTTGTTGTTGTTGTTAGGTGCTGTTGAGTCCATATCTGACTCATAGTGACCCTGAGTACAACAGACGAAACACTAATGTCAGTGCTTCTCTGCTGTTCATAGGGTTTTCAATGGCAGATTGATTTTTGGGAGTTGGTTGCCAGGTCCATCTCCCAAAGTGTAATGACATATAGGGAGCATATTATTTATTTTATGCTATTATTATGCATATAGTAAAGATATTCTTGAAAAGGTTCCAATATTAAAGTGAAGTATGTTGTTATTGTTACGTACCATCAAGTCGTGTCCCACTCATAGTGACCCTCATAGGGTTTTCAATGGCTGTTTCAGGATTGCCTTGGGAGTGGATTGCCACATCTTTCTCCCATTTTTGTGGTTCTGGGAATCAAACTCGAGACATCAGAGACTGCAGAGCGGCGCTCTACCAAATGAACTAAATCCAAGCCCAAAGTGATGGAATCAAACATTTAAATTCCACAGATTTTAAAATATATTTGTTGCTCTATGAAATTTTGATATTCCCTGATTCATTATATCTGAATGTGAGCACAAATTTAACTGTAGTAATTTTCCATGAAGTCTTTGGAATGTGAATTCTCAGAACACAAAACTCTAAAATCTATCTGTTATTCTAGGGAATACTAAAGATGGAGCAAACTTTATATATGTATTTCAAGTTATTACTTATTTAACAAAGTACTTGGGTTTCAATTAGTAATCTAAATACCCACCTACTCCATAGGATGCATTATAGTGAATGGCTTGGAAACCTTTAAAATAAGTCAATGATATAATTTTTTTATACATTGTCAAATTAAAACAAATACAGACTTAGCTATGGATTTACTTAGAAATAAAAATATATAGGGATAGGAAGACTGTTCCAACTTCAGACTTCAGGAAACATCATAAATTCAAGTAGCAAATAGTTAAATAGTGACAAAGAAGGAGAATATTTGATGAGGTGTGGTACCATAGCACATGCATGTAATCCCAGTAACTTGGGAGGCTGAGACAGGAGGATACAAAGTTAGAGGCCAGAAGCAGCCTTTGCAGTTAAGCAAAACCCTGCCTCAAAAAAGTCGGGGAGATGAATGTCTGGGGATACACCTTAGTGGTAGGTCACTTGACTTGCATTCATGAGGCCCTAGGTCCAATCTGTGGTACTGGAAACAAACAAAAAAAAGTACATCTAGTTGAGAAATTGGAAACTGGAATTGACCAGTGGGTTCTGATAGGAAAATAGATTTGCCATTATCAGCTGATTCCCATGAGAAGCAGGTAAGAGTGGCATGCTCCACGTTTTTGTGCTTGATCAGGCTTGAGGATAAGCAGAGTTCAGGGCCATGTAGGACAGACAGCTCTGACAAAAGCTTGGTCAAAACAAGGCAGGAAATAAGAATTAGAAAATCATTAACATGTGAGCCCTTTAGTTTAATATATTTTTAAGACTGATTTTCCCCCTTTCCATTTCAGATGTTTAAGCCATAATCCCCCAATGTGATTGTTGGGAGGTAGAGTCTCTCAAGAAGTAATTAAGGTTAAATGAAGTTGTAAGAGTGAGACTTTAATCCAAAAGAAAGGTTTTCTTATGAGAAGAGGGATTAAGACCAGATGTTTTCCTCTAAGTATCACAGAGGAAAGGCCAGGCCATGCAGCAAGAAGGCAGAGGTCTATTAACCTGGAAGAAAACCCTCACCAGGTTCTCTGCAAACTTATTCCATTCATGGAGGGAGGCTTTATGTTTTTTAAGTGGGACTGAGGAGGCTTCATTCTGGTTGAAAGGAAAATGATATGTGTCATAGAAAAAAAGTTGTTTCTTCAGAGCCAAGTAACTGTTTGTACTCAATTGTTTTTTATTTAGGGTGCTTTCATTGGGAGATAATGGGAATCATTAGGGAAGACTAAAAACACCTCCCCCAATTACACTATGTTTCAATGTCCCCACATATTCTATTTATTTAATTTTTCTTTACATTTTACTGAATGAAGAGCTGTTTTAAATTATATTATACATATCACCACTAAATTCACTTTCCACTTTCCCTTTGTAATATTGATAGTTCTTATTATTAGGTGCCATTGAGTAGAGTCTGATTCATAGTGACACTCATAAGAATTTCAATGGCTGATTGTTTAGGGGTTGCTTCAGGAGTGGATTGCCACATCTTTCTCCCATTTTTGTGGTGATAGGGATTGAACCCTGGTCCTCAGAGAGTGTGGAGCAGCTCCCTAACAACTGAGCTAATCTCCAGCCTTGTATTACTGATTAGTATAATCTTTTTGCCCAAGATATAAAGTGTTTCTTTGCACATTTCCAAATAAATAATAGTAGTTTTGAATTATATAGCTTATTTTTAGTAAATATTATTTACATGTATTTATAACTTGATTAAGCCAATTTTATGTAAGATTGAGATTTGAAACTACATAAAATCAAAGTGGGACTTGATTGATTTAGAAAAATCATTTCTAGCTTAAGACCTACCCGTGGTTCTAGCGCTTATGCACTTTGCTTCTATTTTTAAATGAGGGTATCAATTTATAGGATTTCTTAAAAAATAAATGAGTCATCCAATAATAAGAGTTTATTTTGCATAATGTAGTAAATCATACTAGGCTAGAATATGAAACAAGGAATGGAAGAAGTTGAAAGTTTCCATTTAGTGTAATTCTTAAGTTTTGAGATTCCTTTGTCAATCCTATAGAAGCTATATACTATTCCCCAGAAAAGGACATAGATGAATAAGTATATCAGCATGCATATATTTAAGTGAATCACAGGTTCTACAGCCCCATAGCTGAGAGAAATTGCATAAGTATCTTTATAATTCTGTCATTTAATTATCAAATTTTCTCTATGCTGGAAAAGTATGATAGAACTTAGACAAAAAGCAAATATTGGGCCAAACTTACTATACATAATGTCCCAAGGGAATGAATACAATTCAACTTCACTTTAGATTTAATACAATATTGTTCTACTCCAGAAATTAAAACATCAAAATGACATTCAAAAAAATATTTTGCCATATTTTTACCACTGTACTCTGCAAAATAAAATAAATAAATAACATTTATATATGTATATCATATATAATATATATATATATAATCTAAACTTATTTAAATTATTGAGTAGAGGATAGAATTTGTACATAGTATAACTTTTAGGGAACATAGGTGTGAATATTCATGTATGTGTTACACCTATGCCTGTATGTATGGTACACATATATGTGTTAAATATATGATATATATATTTATATCAAGTCGGTATCCGACTCATAGCGACCCTCATAGGGTTTTCAATGGCTGACTGTTTCGGGATTGCCTTGGGAGTGGACTGCCAGGCCCTTCTCCCATTTTTGTGGTGCTGGGAATTGAACTCGGGACCTCAGAGACTGGAGCGCAGTGCTCTACCAACTGAGCTAAATCCCAGCCCATATATATATATATATATATATATATGCTAATTTAGTATACACTGCAAGAAGAAATTTTTAGATAAAATTAAGAATGGAATAGACATTTGCTGGCAAGTACAGAAGTCCTTAAGGATTAATGTGCTGTGATGATGCCAATTATGCTTAACTCTAATGATGAGAGAATTTCAGCTTCAAATCTAATGGGAAATTATCTATCCTAATTGTAGTCAAGTACTAGGGGTTTGAAATCAGGGCCTTGCCCATACCCATGTTAGGCAAGTGCTCTGCCACTGAGCTATTGCCCTCACACTTTTTAAAAATTACTTTTTATATTGAGACAGGTCTCACTAAGATTTACAGGATGCCTCTGGCCTCAAACTAGCTGTCTCAACCACCCAAATTCCTGGGATTACAGACATGCACCAAGGATCCCTCTTTTCTTCTTGATTTTCTAATTTGACTTCTCTGATGATTTGGGTCTGGAATGTCCCCTAGAGGGCCGTGTGTCTTGGTCTCAAGAGTGGCACCATTAGGAAGTAGTAAAATTTATGAAAGGTGGGGCTTTGTGGGAGGTTCTTAGGTCTTTACATGTGTGCCTCTTAAAGGGTTTAGGGAATCCTGTTATCTTTATCTTTTTCCCTTCTACCTTTTTGGCCATGGTGATGAATTTGACACTTCTATGCATTTCCACAACAATGTTCTGCCTCCTCACAGACCCAATGCAGCAGGATTAATTGATCCTTGATTGGAACCTCCAAAATTGTGAGCCAAAATAAACCTTTTTCTATTCATAAGTTTATTATCTCAATTATTTATTTGTAAGTGACAAAATACTAACACAACTCTCCCTCCATTCTTCTGTTAGGTCTCTAGGTGCTCTTTTCTTGATATCATGTGTGTGCTTGTGTGTGCATTCCTTATCCTCTCAATTTCTAAATATTAACATGTCACAATATTAAGCCTAAGTACCTCTTACTTTTTAACCTGAGCTCATTCTCTAAATATGATCCTTAGTCTCAGCATCAACACTCCTTGCGAACATGTTAGATATGCAGATTGTTTTTGGTTCACCATGTCGGGGTTCGGCTCAGGCCTGGCAGAGGTCAGAGCCTTGCCCTGACACTGAGTGGGTATCGGGGAACCACTGGACCAGGCTGCTGTAGTGGCTGGGGGCACGAAAGAAGGACCTCAGGAGACCTTCTGTGGGAAACAGGAGAGGGAAAATTTATTGGGTTGCTCCCCAAGTGGGGTGCAACCAGCAAGCAGCCCCTATCAAGTGCTAGCTCTAAGCTCACTGGTGGTATAGCTCAGCCTTAAAGGCACACCTACAAGCAGTTGGTGTTCCACTGGGCTGGAGATCTGGTGGTTTTGACTCTCAAAGCTCGCCTTTGGGGCTTCAGGGCCCCTGGTCTTGAGGCATAGGCTTGCTTGGAGATCTTCCGCTGGACTGGAGAGCACTGGATCGAGGTGATGGGTTCCGGACAGCAGATGAAGGATGGTGAGAGGTGAAGGGGTGAAGTGAGGTCGGGGGCTCTCCTTATATAGGGTCCCAGGGGGTCTGTACTGGAGTTAGCCAATCAGGGCACATTCCTGACAGGTACAGCAGGTAAACTTTCATAACTGCCAGATAGGGGCAGTTATTTAACTGAGGTGCTAGGGGTAGCCAATCAAAATTGACGTGGTTGAGGTTTGTCAGGGGCCGTCTTTGCTCACTGGATGGGAGGGGTAGGAGTGAGTGAGTGGAATGTGGCCCTGGTGTTAGTTAAAGGTCAGTCCCTCATGCTAGTAGGAGGGACCCTAGTTATGGGTTGCGTTTAAAAATCCCAACATCACACAACATGTGTAGAATCAGAATGTGGGGATGGAGTCTAGTAACTTGTGTTTAACAATCTCTTCCATTGATTCAAATACATGCTGAGATTTGAGAAGTCATTACACTTAGGTAGCAGCATCCAAAAATATGGTTCTTAACCATTTCTGGTTAATGACTCCAGCATTACATATCTTCAGTACCATCTTTTCCCTTGTCTTCAGATTTGAATACTTAACTACTTATATTAATAAAATGTTAGTATTAATGTATATTAATTAAATGATAGTTCAGATGACATCTAGCCTTCTCCATATTATTATGTCCAAAATTCATAAACTCCTATGTTATCCTCTCAATCATTTTTCTCTCCCATTCCTCCATTTTTGTTAAATTTGTCTTTTTCCCCTTGTTAAGACCAATCTTTTGTATTTGTTCTAGACTTCTCCATCACATACTCCATTAAAAAAATCTATCAGCAAGTATTCTGAGCAAGACTTTCAAGATCCATCTGGGTACTTAAACCACTATTATACTCCCCAATCTATAAAAGACTAAGTGCACTGGATAATTGAGGAGACAGTTTAATTAAGGCTAATGTAACAAGTAGGATGGTCAGTAGTGAGGAATATTTTTAAAAAGGCTTTTTACATCCTATAGATGCAGGTAAACAAAGGAGTCATTAATCTTAAGGGAATCACTCAGAAAGTTTATGGTAGGGCAAGATAGTGCTTTGTGTTAGCCACTTCCCAGAAAACAATAGAATGAAAAGATTTCTTAACTATTGTTACTTTCAGGGGAACAAAACTCAGATGAAACTCAATGTTTTCAAAATCTGGTTCATCAATCATCTATCAGATTACTGAAATACTACACACACTACTTTTATACTTTATCTTTGCTCCCCTTCCTTTCTATTAATTTCATGGAAGCAAGAGTGATTCTTTCAAAACATAAATAAATCATGTCATCCCTAATCTTTGTATAAAGAGAAACTTTCAACCTCATATGAAGAAAAATGCAAAATTGTTACAAATGTCTAACAGATCACTTAATGCCAACTTAACACAGTCTTTCTGCTTAAAATATTTCTTTCTTCACTATCCATCACACTTACATGTAAGTGTTCCTTAAACTCTACAATACAGGATCATTCATTGCCCTTTATGTTCTGACTTCCTAGTAAGATCCTAAGTACCATGATGATGGATAGATTTTATATATTATGTGTGTGTGCACTTATATATATGGTATGTAGAAATGATGACTAAATCAGGATTTGGATTAGAGACCATTCCTGTTACATTCCTATTTACACACACACAAACACATATATCCACACACACACACACATATACACAAATACATATATACATACACATATATACATGAATTACATATATATACATATATACATGATACATATACATGATTAATTTCACATTTATATGCATATGTGTGTATGTATATATGATGTGTATATGTGTTTATGTGTATATGTATGATATGGGGATGTTTTATCTTGGATCTGGAATACCCTTTAAATATTCATGTCTTAAAGACTCGATTCCCAACTGCTAGGGTTATTGGGTGGTGGAAAATTTACGTGGTAACACCTAAGTTTAAGGAAGTAGGTCATTGGAGACATGCCATCAAATAATTTATCTTTTCCCTGGCACCTCTCTCTCTCTCTCTCTCTCTCTCTCTCTCTCTCTCTCTCTCTCTCCCCTCCCCCTCTGTCTCTCTCACTCTCCCTCTCTCCTGTCCACCATGAAGTGAGATGCCCTGTTCTAACACATACTCCCTACCATGATATTCTGACTTACAATGTCCCAGAAAACTGCAATCAATTGATCATGAACTGAAATATCTGAAACCATAAACCAAAATAAATATTTCCTATTTTAAGTTGTTTTCTCAGGTAGTGTTTTTGTGGAGCAATGTAAAACTGACTAACACAGAAAATTGGTACCAAAAACAGGGTTGTTGTTGTGACAATACCTGACCATGAGGTTCAGAAGACTTTGAAACTGGTTTATGGAAGGAATTTGTAAAAGTTTAGAGAAACAGGCTTAAAAATCCTAGAATACAATAAGTAGAGCTTAATGTGTGATTGTAGTGAGAGTTCAGAAGACCAAAACACTGGTGAGGGAGTGGAAAGTAAAGTGTGTGCTTGTAGGAATGATGACTCTATCAGGATTTTGATTAGAGGCTACTTCTGTTATATTATAGAAAAAACAATACCACCATCAACAAACAAACAAACAAACAAACAAAAGTCTTGGCTACATTTTGTCCATGTCCTGAGTCTTTGTTTGAGGCTAAACTTAAAGATGAAAGAGTAATCAATCAGGCTAAAAATGTTCAAAATATTATAGCATTTAGGCAGTGTGATGGGTATTAGTGGTGATTTTTAGCCAATTTTATAGTGAAAATTGGGAGCAAAAATCATAGTGGAAATATTTTAAAACTTTGCATGTTAGCCAGAGAAGCACAATTAAAATTTTGTCCAATAACAGTATAGTTTCTGAAGAGATTACCACCACTGAAAAGAAGTCAAGTGTTTTGAACTGGCACAATAGGAAAAATGCACTGAGAACATCTCAAAAATTTATTGGGTGCCACCCAAAACAGGCTCATGGCTATAACATTGTAAACTCCTTTGAAATATTTGCTTTGATAAGAGAGCATAGGAGCACCCTGCTCACACAGAGCCACTAAAGAAATTATTTCCCCAGCATTGCTTTTACTTTTCTCAGCCTCCCAGGTATTGAGCCTACCACAGTAATTGTCTGAGGGAGTTTGACTATTGCTCATTCTAGCTGCAGACTTTATCATTGTCCATATCATGCTCATTTTGCAGGCATGACAAATGCAAAAATTGTTTGATCACAGAGACCTTTATCAAAGTTTCAAAAGAAAGCCTGAGATTCCCTGAAAGCATGCAGAAAGTGAAACAATGAGAGCAATGAGTGAAGCTATGAGAAAGTAGCCAAATCTGCAGTAGAGATGCCATGAATTTAGAGATGTCAGGATTATGGAATGCCTGACATGGAAAGCTACAAGCAATGAGCAGAATCCACTGAAAATAATGGACAATGGGATCCGAGTAGCAAAGCCATTGGGGCAGGAAGATCCAAGCCTTTTGGAGCTTACATCATGCCACTATGTGTCCCTGGTGCCAGACATGCAGCTACACAATTTAATGTTTTCCCAGCTGGGTTTCAGTCATATTTTGGTCCAATCAAACTGTTCCCTGCTATTTTTCTATTCCTTCCTTTAGGAATGGGAATATTTAGCCTGTGTATGTCTCACCATTATACATTGGAAGTGTATAACATACATTTGATTTTTACAGGGGCTCACAGCCCCAAGTTTGCCCTAAGTCTCAGACCATATTTTGGATTTGGACTTTTGAGAAACTCTGGAGCTGTTAAAATTATCAGGACTATTGGATACTGGGGAACACGAAGCTCTTAGAAATAGACTGAATGCATTTTCCACTGTGAGATGGGCAGAGCTTTTGGGGACCTGGGGTGGAACATCATAAATTTGATCTGGAAAGTCTCCCAAATACTCACATGTTGAAGATTGAATCTTCAGGGGGTAGCATTATTGGGAAGTGGTGGAAAATTTAAGTAGAAGGGCCTAGTTGGAGGAATTCAGTCACATTGTATGGTTTTGAAAGCTGGCCACTGAATAAGGAAGACAGGAGAATTGATGCTTTTGAATTATGGTGAAGGAAATGAATATTGAATATACTACTGACTGCCAAAAGAACCTACAGATCTGTCCTGAAAGAAGTACAACCAGAATGGTCCTTGGAAGTAAGAATAGCTAGATTATGTCTTATGTATTTTGGACATGTTGTCAGGAATGACCAATCCTGGAGAAGGACATCATTTGGGAGAGTGGCAGGTCAAGGACACAAAGGAAGTCCTTTGACTATGGATTGACAGTGACTACAATAATTGGCTTAAACATAAAAAAGATTGTGTGCCTGCCACAGAATCAGGAAATGATTCATTTTGTGGTATGTAGGGTTGTTATGAGTCAGAACGACAGGACAGCACCTAAGAACAACAAGCTGGAAGAAGTAAGTCACTGAGGTCTAGATTTTGAAGGGTTTAATCTTGCCCCTGGACCCTTCCCTCCCCGCACCCACTTACTCTCAGACAATAGGTAAGCTACCTTTCCTCATCTCACGCTCTCTACCTTCATGTTCAGCCATATCACAGCTCAGGAACACTGGAGACAAGTTTCTAAGGACCAACACCTATGAAGCTGTGAGCCAAAGTAAACCTTTCTTCCTTTTAAATTATTTCTCTTAGGTGTTTTGTCACAGTGATGGAAAGCTGACTATCACAGAAGGACTTACAACTTGAACCTGTGTTCCATGATGGCAAGGAATTGCATTTGTTCTTTACTTACCTTTAGAACCTTGGCTAGTACTTAGCACATAGTAGGAGTTAATAATATTTATAAAATTAAATGAAGGAACAGTATCCCATGAAAATTCACCAGTAATTTGTGTGAAGTCACAAAAATTATATGGTGACTATGCCAACCAAACTATAGGCAAATATTTGTGGAAGAAGCAGGGTAAAATGAGGAGAAATCTTACCTCACAAATGTCTGTACATCAGTAAATGGATTATGTTGTTGTTGTTGTTGTTAGGTGCCCTTGAGTCAGTATCCGATTCATAGCAACCCTCATAGGGTTTTTCAATGGCTGACTGTTTTGGGATTGCCTTGAGAGTGGATTGCCAGGCCCTTCTCCCATTTTTTGCGGTGCTGGGAATCAAACTCAGGACCTCAGAGACTGCAGCACAGCACTCTACCAACTGAGCTAAACCCCAGCCCCAAATGGATTATAGGTAACTAAAAACATTTTTGAATATTTCAAATACAAATAATAATATAATTTAATCGATATTTTTCACTAACTTTTCACATTCTTGGCTCTTAATTTACAACAAAAAATAGAACTGGTAGAGAGCACTGAAGAAGAAAAATGAGAATCAAGAGGATAAAAAAATATACAAAAGGCTGAGCATAATGGCACATACATGTAATCCTAGCTACTAGGAAGGCTGAGGCAAAGGATCACAAGTTCAAGGTGTGCTTGGGCCACATTGAGATTTTAAAATCAACCTGAGCAGCTTAGCACAATGCTACCTCAAAATTAAAATAAAAAAGTGTTAGGGCTAGAGTTCAGTGGTAGAACACCTGCCTAGTATACACAAAGTCCAAGGTTAAATCCTTAATACTGAAAAAAAATGCACATAGAAACATACATGGGGATAAAGAGTAAAAATATTTCCATGTCAATAACAGAAGAAGAAATAATTGTTGAGAGCTTACTATATGCCATTTCTTTCAATAGAAATATTTACAATATTAAATAAATAAAAATATTAAATAAAAATATTAAAAATATTAAAGTCTACTGGGACTCAGAAGCCCAAGTCACTAATAAATATAGTTTTAAATTCAATTTTAAATTAATATAAAAAGAAAAAATAATCCCATTTTAATTAAGTAACTTTAATTTTCTAAGCAAAAACAAATTGGATAACAAAATATAGTGTCTAATACATAGCAGAAGCTTAATTTATTAAATTATGTTAAATTTTATAAGAATTTTAATTAATTTCAGAAAGCATAAAGAACACAAGATTTGGTGACAGACTCTCAAGTTTCTAAACAGAATTATCCAGTAGAATTATCAACATATAGAAACAATCACTATGTATAATCAGACTTTCAGTTAGGATAACAAGCCCTATAAACTACTTTTTCTTTGTAATTGCAAAATGAAACCCCAGTATAACTGTAGTAAATACATATACACATACAATTATCAATTCCTTTACTATAGTCTTGTTTCTTACTACTTTTTAGTGCTTATATACTCTAGAAAAGCCAGAAGAAAGATTTCCAATTAACTGGACTGAATCATAGAAACTTTAATCATGTCAGTGATAAAAATAGCACATATACATTTTATCAATATAGCAGATTGACTTTATACTTAAAGGATATTGACTCAATGTCAATATGTTTTAATTTAGATAATATGTCACTGGATTTTATATTCATCTATTTTCTATTTAACACTTTTATCAAAATTTTAATGTGAATCATAGTGTCAAACCAATGAATACAGCTGAAATTTATGAGCAATATATATTTAAGCAACATACTAATAACTTTGTTGTTTTTGTTGTTAGGTGCTGTGGAGTCAGGTCAGACTCATGTTGACTCTCATAGGGTTTTCAATGGCTGATTGTTTCACGGTTGTTTTCAGGAGTGGACTGCCACAACCTTCTCCCATTTTTCCTGTGCTGGGGATTGTACCTGTGTCCTCAGAAAGTGTGGACTAGTGCTCTACCACCTGAGTTAAACCCTAGCCCTACATACTAAAAGCTAAATTATACTTGCCTATATGATATGGTTAGGGCTGGGATTTAGCTCAGTTGGTAGAGTGCTGTGCTGCAGTCTCTGAGGTCCCGAGTTCGATTCCTAGCACTGCAAAAATGGGAGAAGGACCTGGCAATCCACTCCCAAGGCAATCCCGAAACAGTCAGCCATTGAAAACTCTATGAGGGTCGCTATGAGTTGGATACCGACTCGACAGTACCTAACAACAACAACATACGATATGGTGCCTGCAGCTGTACCACTGTAGTGTCTGATCTCATCAGATCTTGGAAGCTAAGCAGGGTCAGGCCTGGTTTGTACTTGGATGGGAGACAGCCTGGAAGCACCAGGTGATTTAGGCTTGGGAGAAGGACCCGACAGACAACCCACTCTCCAAAATCAATCTGCCATTGAAAACCCTATGAATAGCAGAGAAGCACTAACAGTAGAGTTTTGTCCATTGTACATAGGGTCACTATGAGTCAGAAACCAACTCAATAGCACCTAACAACAATATGATATGGTAGGTTTGCATTTTAATGTACTTAAGCACACATGACCTGTAGCAATAGCACTGTGGCACCCCATCCCTTCAGATCTTGGAAACTAAGCAGGGTCAGGCCTGGTTAGTCCTTGGATGGGAGACCGCCTGGGAACACCAGGTGCTGTAGGCTTGGGAGATGGACCTGGCAACCCACTCCCAAAAAAACAATCTGCCATTGAAAACCCTATGATAAGTGTCGACAGTAGTGTTTTGCAGAGAAGCGCTGACAATAGTGTTTTGCCTATTGTACGTAGGGTTGCTTATGAGTCGGATACTGACTTGAAGTTACCTAAGGACAACAAGCACACATAGCCTGAAACTGATGACTTAATTACACAAAATATGAAGTATGGTTTACAACTACATATTTGAAAGGCAGTTCGAATGTGAAAAAGTCCAGCATGTTTTAATATACTACTAGATGAAGAGTGCCTGCAGCCGTAGCCCTGTGGCATCTGACCCCCTCACATCTCGGAAGCTAAGTAGGGTCAGGCCTGGTTAGTACTTGGATGGGAGACCACTGCAAACACCAGGTGCTGTAGACTTGGGAGACGGACCTGGCAACCCACTCCCAAAAATCAATCCGCCATTCAAAACCCTACGAACAGCAGAGAAACAATGACAATAGTGATTCCCCTGTTGTATGTGGAGTCAATATGAGTTGGATGCGGACTGGAAGGCATCTAACAACAACAACAGATGAAGGGTAACTAAAACTTCAAAGTTTCTGATTCTTTACAGTCTTTTTGAAATATAGGTTGACATTTTGTACAGAACAAGTATTCATTAAATATTAGTTGTACTGAATTAAGAACAAGTGTTATATCCACAGATTAATAATATCCAGATCAAGAAGCCTAAGTGTCTGCTCCTGTCCTGCGTCAGTAGGCACCAGGATGCCACACTTAGGGATGACAAACTGAAAAATATACACCAAAACAACTGCCAGCATTATCAAGATTCTGAAAATCATGTATTTTGAAAAAATGCTAGAAAGAAATAGGTAAATTAATACTGGAAATACGGTTTGTGGATGAAGAGGTCAAAGCATTTTCAAATTAATATTTAAATATCTGTCATGGAGAAGAGAGATTTCATTTATTGGTTTGCTTTTATTAGAGTCATGTCTAATCTCTGTCAATTAGAATTGAGCAAAACAGAATTGTCTGCTTTTAATGGGTTGTCACATAACTGGAAAAATTCAAAAGCAGAGACAGAATTACTTTATGCCACTGCAGAGTAGCTACTGCGTTAGTTTGAAGATTGTGCTAAGGTACCAGAAAAATGACTTTCAAGTCTATTATTTTATAATTACATAATTATAAATTTTTGTGTAACTACTATGCTAAGATACTGAAGAAAAAGATTCTTGAAAGTATTTGTTCTTGGCGGCTTCTACATCCATTGATTTTTAATATGGATATTCTCACCTGCCATGTAATTAACTCCTTTATTCTAATGCTTTCTCTTACCTTTTATTACATTTAAGATACTGAAGAACCTAGAAAAGTGAGAAAGAACATCTCCATTCATATTCTCAGAAAGAGATCATAGAAACTTGAATCATGTCAATGATATAACTAATAAAAATTCTACAAATAATACATGTGCAGTGTATTGTCATTTTTTTGGATGCTTTCATTTAAAAAACACATAGTAATGGTGATACCATTTAATAGAATGTTAACTTTGTATATTAATTGCTCCTACATTCATTTTTACCTCTTTCCTTTGCATAATGAAACATGATTGGTGCCCTTAGAGGGCCTACAATACTCCCACATATTCTTTGATGAGAATAAGTGATAAAAACCACCATTTTGCTCCAAAGTCAATTTTTGTTTTACCCCCAGATTTGAAAACAAATTGCTAAGATATTTTGAATATTTTACAAGGTCATAGTAATAGTATTTTGCAAAATAGAAATAGAAATTTGAAAATTAAAATATCTTGAGGAAGTAAAGATCAGTGATTTAATTTCAATGAGATTGTTTGGAATCAACTTTTTCAATGGTAATTTTGAAAACATTTTCACATCATCACTTATCTTTGCAAAGAAGAATAGTTCAAAGATATCTTCTAATTTCAGGAAATATATATTAACTAATTACTTAGAGGCGTTAGTTTCTAATAAAGTATGTTTATGTGTTCATTTATTTACTTGATTTTTGTGTATTTCATGTATATTCCATTTGTTGCTTTGACTTTGTAGATTAAATTATGAAGAAAACAGAATTAAATTAAATAAAAAGGTCCACTTTCAAAAGAAATCTTAGAATATTTATAAAATCAAAAGGATCAATTTGATGGAAGCATGAAATAGGCTTTGGTGGCAAGTGTTAGAAAAGAGACTGCTGAGATAAGCAAAGTCAAGATTATGAGAAATATACTATCAAACTATGGAAATCATGTTTGAAAGGATTTTAATCAATAGTGTAAAATGATTTTTGTATTAGAACACTGTATAAAGTGAATCAATGTTGGAAATTTGCACAGAAAAATAACTGTTCCACAAGACAAAGAATTGGATTTTCTCAACTTTGCAGAAGGAAAACAGACAGATGGAAAAGAATACACTCAGGTGGGCAGAGAAAACATAAAGGCCACAGTAGAAAACCAGAGTAAGATGTTATGAGTTGTTGCTTTTGTTGTTGCTAGGTGCCCTCACGTCAAGTATGACTCACAGTGACCCTGTGTACAACAGAAGGAAACAGTCCCCAACACTGTGCCAGGCACAGGATCTTTTCTATGTTTAAGCCCATTGCTGCAGCCACTGTGTTAATCCATCTCGTTGAGGATCTTCTTTTTTTTTGTTATTGTTGACTTGTTACTCTCCCAAACATAACACACTTCTCTAGGGATTGGTCTCTCCTGACAACATGTCCAAACTATGTAAAATGCAGCCTAGCCTTCTGGAATAGGGACTTGAAAATGGCAGTAGAGATAAGTGAATAATTTAGAACAGCACTGTCCAATAGAAATATGATGTGACTTGTTAGGTAATTTTAAATTTTGGAGGATCTTCTACAAAAGAGGAAAAATAAACAAATGAAATCAATTTTCTTAATAATTTAACCTAAATATAAATATTTCTTCTCAAGAAGATATTTAATATACATTTTTCACAAAATATACAAAATCAGATTTCAATTTGCATCCTAACTTATTATCAGAAATAATATTTAGACGTTATATAATGTACAGTTTGAAAAGTATATTTGCATACTCTGTTTCTTCCAAATGTATATAAAAGTTTCCCAAGAACTGATTTGAGCTTCAGTTTAAACATTTAATTTAAGGACTGTAATATGAAACTTAAATCTCAGCTACTCAGTTACACTGACCACATTTCAGCTGTTCAATGACCATGTAGAGCTCTTGGCTATCATTTAGTATAGTAGATATTTGGAAGATTTCATACACACACACACACACACACACACACACACACACACACACACAGACCACTTGTATATAGTGGATAAGTGAATAAGTGAGATGGAATGGGAAAATGTTAAATGGTCGTAGGCAATTTATTGGGTGGTATAACCTTTCAGTGAGATGAATGCAGTAGGAGTAATGCCTCAATAAAATTAAGGTTTATCAGAAAGCTAAAAGCTCAAATATTGTGTTTTTGTCAGGTGCCATGGAGTCAGGTCTGATTCATAGTAACCCTATGTACAACAGAAGGAAACATCCCGTGACACCGTGCCATACCCAGCACGACATCAATGCTTCTCTGCTATTTATAGGGTTTTTGATGGCTGATTATTTCAGGAGTGGGCTGCTGGGTTTTTCTCCCAAACCAAAAGCACCTGGTATTCCCAGGTTGCGTCCCATCCAAAGACTAAGGAGGCTGAGTGTGCTTAGATTCTGAAATCAGATGAAATCAGACGCCATGGTGGTAAGGCTGTAAACAAAAGCTCAAATAATGAACAGAAATTTCAGCTCAAGTTATGATAGGCTGTATCCAAACTTTCTGGCACATTTCAGAAAGCTTGGCAGGTATTCAATGAATTACTTTTTAAGGAGTAAAATAGTATTCTTCTCACTATGTTCCTCTGTTTTCACACTACACCTTCACACTACTCATTTTTTTAAATGTGAAATTGTTGATTTTTTTCATTTTGTTGGCTTTTCATCTGCCTAAACATTAGTACTTTCAGTTCTTTATGCTGTAGTACTTTCCAGCAGTTGTTTTGCACAGAGCTTTATTTCATAAGAATATTTTTATGATCCTATGTAATTAAAGCCTGCAGCCATTGCTCCATGGCATCTGATCTCCTCAGATCTAGGAAGCTAAGTAGGGTCGGACCTGGTTAGTACTTGGATGGGAGACCACCTAGGAACACCAGGTGCTGTAGGCTTGGGAGAAGGATGGGGCAACCCACTTGCAAAAGACAATCAGCCATTGAAAACCCTATGAACAGCAGAGAAGCACTGACAAAGTGTTTCGCCTGTTGTACTTAGGATCGCTATGAGTTGGATACTGACTCCAGGGCACCTAACAACAATAACAACAAAGTCATTAAAGGTATTCAGAAGATTAAAGCATGGCAGCTCAGTTATGGAGACAGCATATCTTTCATGAATAATTTATGAAGGTCCTCCTACTTTTAAGGATAGACCTCCCAAAACAAATGTGAACTAAATTGGTATACTTAATTTGTAGGAAGTGGAAAGGAATGTAGATTAAGCAATTCCTACATTGATTTTATGAGTGGTTTAGATTTCATTAATTATAATTACTTTTAATGATATAAGATAAGCTAAAGGTAATTAATATTTATTGCTAATTGTATATGTAAGGTATTTTAAAAGATTGGAAAAGTAAATCCTTTCAATAAATGCATATATCATGCTTTCTGTTTGCAATGAAGAAAATAAGGCATAGATTAAAGATAGAACACACATCTACATGACACTAAAGTTCCCTTCATATTTTATGCTTGTTGGTCTGGTGGTTGCTTAGTCCCACTTTTCATTTCTGAATGGCTTTAGGGTTATAGAAAAATTAAAGACAATATAGCATTCCCACATATATTATTATACATGTTATGTGAGTATAGTATATTTGTCACAATGAACCAAAAGTAATACATTACTTCTTTTTCTTCTTCCTCCCCCTCCCCC